>CAJQZJ010033081.1:65570-93144 GCA_907164525.1 Lophiomys imhausi | reverse complement strand
TGTGTGTGTGTGTGTGTGTGTGTGTATGTGTGTGTGTGTGTGTGTGTATGTGTGTGTGTGTGTGTGTGTGTGTGTGTGTGTATTTGGACATTTTTCCAGATCCTGGTCTGTATCAAACCCTCAGTATTTAAATGTCTTGCAGTTTTCAGGTGATGCTGGTACTCCATTGTTATCATCAATGTTCTTGGCTTGTGTGCTCACCTATGCAGCTCATTGGAATGCCATGGAGGGTTTATAAATCTATCCTCAATTTTGTTGTCTTCCCTATTAGTGCTGATTATGTGTTCTGGGCACCTTTGTAGTAATAGGAAGTCAGGATCAAAAATCTGTGTTTTGAATACAGTATCAACATTACTACAGGTTTCTAGTGGGCCCAGACTTGTGACTCAGACTGCTTGAAACATCTTAGAGAAATAGTCTGTTTTCATAGGTCCACATATAGAGCCTATGAAGCTCTGGCTCCCTCCCATTGGACCCCTTGCCTCTGCTATTCTGGCATCAGGATAGGAAGTTACAAAAGCACCAGGACATCCTAGTTCACAGGTTCCAAAATATGACATTGACTGTGCTGAGGTAGTTCAGGGCCCATCCTGAACTCCTGGGACTATGAGTCCTGTGTTCATGGATTTCTTAGATCCTGGGATCATTCCCTACCCTAGGCTGATCTTTAAGCTTCAGATGCTGAGGTTGCAGCATAAAAAGCTCATGTCAGACCTACAGAAATTACCCAAGGATATTAGTGAGGCCTTGGACAAATGTAAGGAATTGAATGAGGAAACAGTCTCCTACAGGTGAGTGACTGACTTACCTTGGGCCTCTTGGATCAGTTTTTGTCTTTTCACCATTGTCCTGGCAGCCTCAGGACCCTGTAGATAGAAAAAACTATTTGTACCACAATGAGAGTGTTAGGCACCCATGGGTCTCAGGTGTTATGCCAGGGATTTCACTAATCTGAAATTCATGGGACCCATACTTGGAATGTGTTCCTGTTGAGTCTTCTGTCCTCACTCACAGAATGTTTGTGCTCTACCTAGTGATGTTTTTTTTTTCTTCCAATATCATGGACATTTAACATAGGTGGGGGATAGATCCTGTTCTTGGATGTACTAGGATCCCTTTTGGTTTCTGGATTCAGCAGCACTTTAAGTCTTTTTGTAATTTGGCTGTTCTCTGGCTTTTGCCTGCCACTCATGATGCTGGAATGGATACTGTGGGCTGCCTGGGGAACAGGGAACTTGCAGGGATGGTGGTATTGAATATGGGGATGGGACACAGAGGTTGGCTGGGGCTCACCATTTTTCTGTGGCTGTTCAGCATCCTCCACATCAGGCTCCTCAGTGAGTGGACACAGTTGAAGAAAAAGTGAATGTGTTGAGACAGGAGAATAGAAAGTGTGTGTGTGTGTGTGTGTGTGTGTGTGTGTGTGTGTGTGTGTGTAGCTGATTGTGCTTCAAGAGTCCTGTGAGGAGGCAATGAGACTCTGTGAAGAGAACCATGGCAAGATCTATGAACTCTGGGACAGGCAAAAGCAGGTAGGCTGAGGTATTCTGGACAGGCTGTCATCTATCTCTAATCTGCACCCTCTGCATACATAAAAAGTCTCATCAAAGGAGCCATCTTCCCACTTACATAGCAGCCCACCAACATCCCATTTGATGGAGCACTCCTATTTATATTTTTTCTCTCTGTGCAACTGCTGGCTGTATTTCTCTGCACTCCTTCCCATTTGCTGTCATAATAAAGCTCTGTGATGACGACTGGATGAGAACTGATCTATGAGCATTGTACATATCCTTAGCAATCACTTAATTGACTTTTTTTTTGCCAGTCCAGTCATATTTGGTTCTACCCTGTATCTCTGGGCAATTTGGTCTCCTGTTCCTAACCATCCCAGCACTATAGGGCATGGTCTCTCTCTCATGTCATGGGCCACAAGCTAAAGGAGACATTGCTTGGCCACACCCTAAAGTTCTGTGCCAAAGTTTCTGGACACATCTTGTAGATAGGACAGAATGTAGGTTTAGGTTTCTCTGGCTTGGTTGATGTCATTTTCTCTTTACATAGCCTGCAGAGTACTGTCCCATGCCAAAGGGAATAGAAGAGGAACAGCATTGCTTCTAAAGGTTCGATGAGTTCTATGGATGTTGTCCTTATCAATGGGACCATGTTGTCAGTATTTGGAGAGTAACACTCTGTTCTAGCATTTACAGAGTCAATTATGTGGCATCAGCCTGTAGGACTGCAGCAGCGTCCTCCAGAAGAGTGTATGTGCCTTGAATCAGCATCTGGTATATGGAAAGGTTTTACCCATAGCCAGGATCCACAGATCCGGGAATCAAGGGATAGAAAGGGGAAGGGTTCCATTCACTTCAACACTAGCATCATACTAGGAAGACTTTTTTCCCTGTTCCCATAACTTCAGTTTCTGATGGCCTGGAAGTTTTTGTGCCAGAGGGGCAAATGTTCCTGCCAGGAGCAACAACAAACCATCCATTTAACTGGAAGCTCAGACAACCCATCACCACTTTAGCCTTCTAATTTTCTTAACCCAGCTGGGTAAGAAAGGAATAATTCTTCTAGAAAGGGTGATTTAGCCAGATTACCAGGAGAAATGTTGAATACTTCTTCTTATGGGGGTAAGAAAGCTTATGTTTATAGTACAGGAGATGGCTTAAGGAATCTCTTGGTGCCTCGATGTCTTGCAGGGTGACAAAGACACAGGCCTATCAGGTATGAAGGTGTGGATTACTCTGCCAAGAAAAGAGCTAAAACCCCCTGTTGTTCTTGCTGAGGGTGGCTGAAATACAGAATGGGAAGTAGGGGCATGTAGTTATGAGTACCAGATAAGGCCTCAAGACCAGATGAAGAAGTGAGGATTATAATTGGCATGAGGTTTTCTCTCCTATTTTGTTAAGCATGTGCTTGTACAGACATGTGTGTTCTCTTTTCTCAATTTCTTTATCATGTTATGTGATATCATATAAGTGAATATCAATGGTTATCATATTTAAATTAGAGATACCAAGAGAAATTTTTCTCAAGAGACCTTACCACCTATTATAAATGTACAATGTGCTTGAGGATGTGCGAGGGATAGCTACATCATTTTAGGTGTAATTATGACCTGGTCTAATATATAATGTGTTTGTTTTGTACTTAGAATATTTAGTTATATCATATTTAGTCATTATTATGGCTGTTTTAAACATATATGAATATATGATTGATTTTGTATCAGACTGACACACAATGGGGTGGATTTGTGATGACTATTCTTGGTTGTCAACTTTTTTACATCTATAATTAACTAAAATCCCAAAATGAGGGACACACTTAAGAAAATTTTATCTTTTTTTAACCCTACAACAAATTTTGTTTATTTGATAGTTAGATACATAATGTTGTCCATCCAATAAAAGCATCTCTCTATCCCCACCCTCACCATTTACATAGACACCAAAACACAGAGACTCATGCACAGTCGTTGGCAGAGGAATCAAGCTCTGGCTCCAACATCATTTCTTATTAGCCTGCCCAGTACCCATAACACACTGATGCACCTTGGAAGCAAAGCACAGTGAATTCAGAGACTTGGAGACATTCTCTTTCAGAGGAGAAATGTTCACAAACATGAGTATTTTGGCACTGCCACCCAGCGAGTTCTGCAGCAGGTAGGTAAGCTTGCTGTTTTGGTAAGGCACATGGGACTCCTTATTGCTCTGGGGCATTATGACCAGGCCCAGTGTAGACAGACTGCTGCTAATGGCTTGTGTATCCCGAAGACGATCACACTCCCCAGGGCCCAGGATTAAGCCTGGATCTAGTCTCTTGCTCCCAGTCAGGTCCACAAGGTTGAGAGGAGCGTCACAATGCAGGCCCTAAGCAGCATGCTTTCCAGAAATCTGCAGCTGGAACACACTGTGACTGCGTGATGATATATTTTTTTTAAAAAAATAAATAAATTTATTTATTTGTTGCTTCAGGTTACATCTCCAGCATATTGTCCTATTTCCCCCCTTCCCAGCCCCACCCTCCCACCCTCTACCCCCAACCCTTCCATCCCATTCCTCTGGAGTGGAGTGTCCCTACATAACAGTCCCTCGCCTCAGTTCAGAAGTCATATGAGGGCCAAGAGCCTCCTCATACACTGGGGGCCTACAAGGCAGTACCACCAGTGAAAAGTGTCTCATTGCCAGGGAAGGAAAACTAAAAAACAAACAAACAAACAAACAAACAAAAGTCTATGTCCATGTTCCCTTTGGTGCGTTGGTTGTAGTATAGATATCCTGTATCCTACTATAAGTGAATAGATGCCATGAGCATCCTTCTGAGTCTGGGATAGCTCAATCAGGATGAGCTTCTCTAGTTCCATCCATTTGGCTGCAAATTGCATAATTTCATAGTTTCTGATAGCTGAGTAATATTCCATTGTGTAGATGTACCACAATTTTTAAATCCATTCTTTGGTGGAAGGACATCTGGTTTTTTTTTTTTTTCCAGTTTCTAGCTATTACAAATAAGGCTGCTATGAACATAGATGAGGCAAATTCCTTATGATTCCGTGAGGAGCCATTTGGGTGTATACCCAGAAGTGGTATGGCTGGGTCCTGAGGAAAAGTTATTCCATGTTTTCTAAGATATTGTCAAACTGACCTTCATAGTGGTTGCATAATCCTGCACTCCCACCAGCAATAGAGGAGGGTTGCCCTTTCTCCACACCCTCACCAGCATGTCTGTCACTTGAGCTTTTGATCTTAGTCATTCTGACAGGTGTGAGATGGAATCTCAGAGTCATCTTCAGTTGCATTTCTCTGATGATTAAAGATGTTGAGCATTTCTTCAAGTGTCTCTCAGCGATTATGGATTCCTCCTTTGTGAATTCTCTATTTAGCTCCATCCCCCAATTTTTGATTGGATTATTTGGTTTCTAGGCATTTAGTTTCTTGAGTTCTCTGTAGATTTTGGATATTAGCCCTCTGCCAGATGTGGGGTTGGTAAAGATTTTTTTCCCAGGCTGTAGGCTGCTGTTTTGTTCGAATGACAGTGTCTTTTACCTTACAGAAGCTTTTCAGTTTCATGAGGTTCCATTTATTGATTGTTGATCTTAGGTTCTGAGCTGTTGGTGTTCTGTTCAGGAAGTTGTCACCTATGCCAATGAATTCGAGGGGTTTTCCCACTTTTTCTTCTAGTAGATTTAGTGTGACCCGCCTTATATTAAGGTCTTTGATCCATTTGGACTTAAGTTTTGTACAAGGTGATAATTATGGGTCTAATTTCATTTTTTACAAGTGGATATCCAGTTGGACCAGCACCATTTGTTCATGATACTGTCCTTTTTCTATTGTGTGGTTTTGACTTCTTTGTCAAAAATTAGGTGGCCATAGATGTGTGGGTCCATTTCTGGGTCTTCAATTCGATTCCATTTATCTACTGGTCTGTTTCTATACCATGCTCTTTTTACTACTATTGCTCTGTAGTACAGATTGAAATCAGGGATGGTGATATCTCCAGATGGTTTTTTATTGTACAGGATTGATTTAGCTATCCTGGGTTTCTTGTTGTTCCATATGAAATTGAGAATTACTTTTTCCAGGTCTATAAAAATTGTGTTGGTATTTTGATAGGAATTGCATTGAATCTATATATTGCTTTTGGGAGGATGGACATTTTTATTATGTTGATCCTACCTATCCATGAGCATGGGAGATCTTTCCATCTTCTAATGGCCTCTTCAATTTTTTCTTCAAGGGTTTGAAGTTCTTGTTGTACAGGTCCTTTACTTGCTTAGTTAGAGTTACCCCCAGATATTTTATATTGTTTATGGCTATTGTGAGGGTGTTGTTTCCCTAATTTCTTTCTCAGCCCATTTGTTTGTAGTATAAAGATGGGCTTCTGATTTTTTTGAATAAATTTTGTATCCAGCCTCCTTGATGAAGGTGTTTATCAGCTCTAAGAGTTCTCTGGTGGAATTTTTGGGGTTGCTTATGTATACTATCATATCATCTGCAAATAGGGATAATTTGACTTCTTCGTTTCCAATTTGTATCCCCTTGATCTCTTTTAGTTGTCTTATTGCTCTAGCAAGAACCTCAAGTACTATATTGAAGAGATATGGTGAAAGTGGGCATCCTTGTCTTGTCCCTGAGTTTAGAGGAAATGCTTCAAGTTTCTCTTCATTTAATTTGATGTTGGCCACTGGCTTGATGTATATTGCCTTTATTATTTCTAGGTACGGTCCTTGTATTCCTGTTCTCTCCAGAACTTTTAGCATGAAGGGGTGTTGGATCTTGTCAAATGCTTTTTCTGCATCTAGTGAGATTATCATGCGGTTTTTTTCTTTCATCTTGTTTATATGGTGAATTACATTGATAGACTTTCATATGTTGAACCATCCCTGCATTCCTGGGATGAAGCCTACTTGATCATGGTGTATGATACTTTTGATGTGTTCTTGAATTCAGTTTGCTAGTATTTTATTAAGTATTTTTGCGTCTATGTTCATGAGGGAGATTGGTCTGAAGTTCTCTTTCTTTGTTGGGTCTTTGTGTGATTTAGGAATCAGGGTGGCTGTGGCCTCATAGAATGAGTTTGGCAGTGATCTTTCTGCTTCTATTTGTTGAAAGAGTTTGAAGAGTATTGGTGTTAGCTCCTCTTTGAAGGTCCGGTAGAAACCATCTTACCCTGGGCTTTTTTTTTTTGGTTTGGATATATTTTAATGACTGTTTCTATTTCTTTAGGGATTATAGGGCTGTTTAATATGTTAACCTGATCTTGATTTAGCTTCGGTAGGTGGACTCTGTCGCGTCCCTCTCGACCAGCAAGAAATGACGCAACTCACAAAAGCTCTTCTCCTGCAGTTTATTCAGGTCCCTTGAAAAAAGTCTTCTGAAAAGGGCCGGGCAGACCCAACCCACAGGCTAAATACTAAATGAACAGCCAATCAGGTAAAGCCACATGGTGCTATCTTAGAGGCCCACGTATAGCCAATCAAGTAAAGCCACATGGTGCTATCTTAGAGGCCCACGTATGGCCAATCAAGTAAAGCCACATCAGCGGTCTTAGCCAAATATGGACTTGTTTACCACCGAGAGCGCTCACCGTCGGGCTGGTGGAAGGCGGAGACCAGCGCCATTTTTAAGGCGCGGCACGTCGCAGCTCTCTACAGGACTCTACCAAGAAAATTGTCTATTTCCCTTAAGTTTTCAACTTTGGTGGAGTATAGATTTTTAAAGTAGGACCCAAATATTCTCTGGATTTCCTCAGTGTCTATTGTTATTTTTCCCTTTTCATTTCTGGTTTTGTTGATTTGAGTGTTTTCCCTCTGACTTTTAGTTAATTTGGCTAAGAGTCTGTCTATTTTGTTGATTTTCTCGAAGAACCAACTCTTGGTTTCATTGATTCTTTGTATAGTTCTTTTTGTTTCTATGTTGTTGATTTCAGCCCTAAGTTTGCTGATTTCCTGCCTTCTGCTCCTCTTGGGAGTGCTTGCTTCTTTTTTTTCCAATTCCCCCAGTTTAGCTGTTAATTTGCTAATATGAGCTGTCACAATCTTCTTTTTGAAGGCACTTAGTGCTATGAACTTTCCTCGTAGCACAGCTTTCATTGTGTTCCGTAGGTTTGGGTATGTTGTGCCTTCATCTTCGTTGGATTTTAAGAAGTCTTTGATTTCCTTATTTATTTCTTCCCTGACCCAGTAGTCATCCAGTAAAGAGTTGTTCAATTTCCATGTGTGTATAGCCTTTCTGTTGATTCATTTGCTGTTGAAGTCCAGCTTTATTCCATGGTGGTCTGATTACAAGGGGTTATTTCAATTTTTTTGTATCTGTTGAGGCTATCTTTGTGTCCAACTATGTGGTCGATTTGGAGAAGGTTCCGGGCGGTGCTGAGGTGTATTCTTTTGTGTTTGGGTGAATTGTTCTGTAGATATCTGTTAGGTCCATTTGGTTCATGAGCTTTCTTAGACTCATTATTTCTCTGTTTGGCTTCTGTCTTGATGATCTGTCCATTGTTGTGAGTGGGGTGTTGGAGTCTCCCACTATTAATGTGTAGGGATCAATGTGTGATTTAAGTTTTAGGAGAATTTCATTTACAAGTGTAGTTGCCTTTGTGTTTGGGGCATAGATGTTCAATATTGAGATGTCCTCTTGATGCATATTTCCTTTAACGAGTATGTAATGCCCTTCACTGTCTTTTTTTGTTAACTTCAGTTAGAAGTCTATTTTGTTTGATATGAGGATGGCTACTCTAGTTTTCTTCCTGGGTCCATTTGCTTGGAAAACCTTTTCCCAGCCCTTTCCTCTGAGATAGTGTCTATCTTTGTTTGTGAGATGTGTTTCTTGTATGCAGCAAAAAAGATGGGTCTTGTTTATGGATCCAATCTGTAAGCCTGTGTCTTTTTATTCGGGAGTTGAGTCCATTGATGTTGATGGATATTGGTGACCAGCGGTTGTTATTTCCCATTATTTTGGTATAGGTGGTCGTCCTGTGCTTCTTTTTGTTTAGTTGCTGTGGAGTTTTCTATTTCCTCTGTTTTCTTGGGTGTAGCTAACTTCTCTGGGTTAAAATTTTCCTTCTAGGATCTTCTGTAGCGCTGGGTTTGATTAAAACAATCAAAATTTTTAAATTTGATTTTGTCATGGAATATCTTGTTTTCTCCATCTATGTTGATAGAGAGTTTTGCTGAGTATAGTTGTCTGACTGGGCACCTATGTTCTCTCAGGGCTTGTAGGACATCTGTCCAGGCCCTTCTAGCGTTTAAAGTTTCTGAGGAGTAGTCAGGTGTAATTCTGATGGGTCTGCCATTATATGAGCCTTGACCTTTTTCTCTTACATCGCTTAATATTTTCTTTGTTCTGTACATTTTGAGTTTCAATTATTATGTGGTGAGAGGAGTTTCTTTTCTGATCTAACCTGTTTGGTGTTCTGTAAGCCTCTTGGATTTTTATTGACATCTCTTTCTTTAGGTTTGGGAAGTTTTATTCTATGATTTTGTTGAAGATATTTCCTGGACCTTGGAGTCGGGAGTCTTCTCTTTCCTCTATGCCTATAATTCTTAGGTTCCGTCTTTTCATTGAGTCCTTGATTTCTTGGATGTTATGGGTTAGAGATTTTTTTAGCTTTCTCATTTTCTTTGCATGTTGTACTGATTTCTTCCATCGAATCTTTCATGCCTGAGATCCTGTCTTCCACCTCTTGTATCCTATTTTTGATACTCATATCTATAGTTCCTGTTCTCTTCCCTTTATTCTCCATTTCCACTCTTAACTCTATGTTTTCTTTATTGTTTCCATTTCCATTTCCATTTTCATGTTTTGAATGATTTTATTTGTTTTGTACATTTCCTGCTCCAATTTGTTTGTCTTTGCATGGAAACCTTTCATTGCCCTGTCTTTTTCCTGTTCAAGTTGAGACACTTTGGTTTGGAGCTCTCTAATGGTATTATCCATTGCTTTTGCTTGTGAAATTGTGGATTCTTTGAATTCCTTCATAGATTTAAATTCTTCTTGAAAGGACTCTATCACTTTCCATAATTTAGAATTGACATCATTTTCATGTGTTTCAGCTGTGGTGAGGTGGTCAGGACTTGATGTACTAGCATAGTTGTGTTTTGTTGGAGTCATGTCTCCCTGACTTCAGTTGTTTCTGTTTTTTCTCTGACCTTTAGCCATTTGGATGTTCTTAGATGTCTGCTCCTGTTGTCTTCTTGGCTTTGATCCAAAGGGGGAGCTTTGTTGTAGCAGTGGAATTGCTTGGCGATCTGTCACTTTTCACTGTCTGTATGGGGCCTTGTGTGGAGGTTCTCAGTGTGTCTCCGAGAGCTCACCCCTTCCTGTTTTGTCCCAATGGGGGACTCAGGTGAGGGGTTGTTATGGTTATGTGTTCCTGTAGATTCCTGGGATCCAACTGGTGTTCCTATAGATGACAGTGCAGGTTGGCAGGCTTCAGGCTGTTGGGTGGGGTTGTAGTTCCCCTGCAGCTTACATGTTGAACTGTGTTTGTGGTCCTCCCCAGCTGCTCTCAGGGGTTCTCACGGTCAATGTGCATCTAATAGCCAGACGCACTGTGAGCTGGTGCAGCCTATTCCCAGGCCCCTCCAACTGAGGATCTCTCCCAGGCCCACCCTCCATAATAAAGGTCTTGCCACTGCCTATCTGTCCATAGGCAAAGATACACAGAAGGGTAGCTGTCCAAGGCTGACTGGACAAGCATAGAGATCTCAATACTTCATCCTGTTTGGTTCCTGTAGAAAAAAAAGTCTAAATTGTTTACCAGTATTTATATTATATTTAATTGGTTCACTGGCTGTTAATTCTTAACATGCCATTATAAATGAATACACTCAGACACTGGATGTATTTTTAACAAGCCTTGGCCTGAATTGTGCAATCCCAGCCCGTCGACGCTATCTCATAATTCGATTATGTAAATAGGACCCCATATATACATGTGTCCCTTTGGACTGCTTTTCTCTACGCTATGCTAATGTTCCAGACCATGTGGAATGATTTTCGTTAATCTACCCTATGGCATGGGTACCCCACCACCTGACTACAGGGGCTCTGGTGGAAACCCCTTCCAGGCAGGCTGCTTTGGTGCACTGTGATACAGGTAGGGACTCAGTGAATGATCTCCATATTGGATATCCCAGCTCCACCCCCTCTTACTGGACACTAAGCTTCCTCCCCCTGCCACTGTGCATTTTCCTGATCCTGGATGCTCTTGGGGGTTCTCTTCCCAAGGAGCTCTCTGTCTATGATGTTCATGTATCCCACCTATCTCTATCTTTTCCCAATCTCAGGACTCAGCCTATTTCAGATTGATTTAACGAATCAGAAACAATGTATGTAATGGACAGCAAATAGGACCAATTAACATATAGAATGCTTAACAAGGTAGGGGCAGATAGTAGCGATCAAGACAAATGCATTTTGATCTTCAGAAGACAGATTGGAGAACAGTAGAGATAAACTCTTGCTGAAAGGCAGTTTGTGAGGTACAAGTTTATCTGGGCTTGCCCAGCAAACACATTCATCAGGTATACTACGAATTAGAACCATGTGTGAACGTTCCTCAAAGACGAACTATCTTCACTCTCAGAAATGTTTCTTTTTTTTTTTTTTTTGCAGCATCCAATAAAGTGTAATTTAAATCAAGCCTCACATCTGTTCTCAATCCCATTCAGTCTCTGCTTTCCATCAGTCTTCGGACAATCTTTACAATTATGCTCGTTAACCCTTACAGTCCCACTTTCCGAACTTCTTAATGGAGAGCCGTCTTCTCCACTTGCACATTGCCCCAGAGGGAATGAACACTTCAGTAAAGAGTATGAGTGTGTGACATCCAAACTCCTGTCTACACTCTTCTGCCATACATATCAGCGGGTAGTGTGTGTTTCAGAGGGCTCACTGCCCTCCTATCCTGTCCTGCACCACCTGCTGTAGTGCAGATCACTTTACAAGGATACAATGGGCAGAATGAATGAAACAGTGCCAACAGATCTTCTGTACGCATATCCAATTCCCAAACTCAGACAAGGGGCAGCAGTCTCACCCAGAGAAAAGCGAAGGCTCAGACTGGTCATACCATTCACAGGTTTGTTTCCAAGCATTTGCCCCATAGTGAAGGAACAGCAACCTCCCAATCAAGTCAGACTCACCTTCCTGCCCCTTCCCTCAAAACCATCCTTGTCTTTGCCCTGCCCACACTTTCAAAGCAGTGTATAATGGTGCCCTCTGCTATCCCTGTCACAAATTGCCATTGAATGCCACTGGAAATAAAACCCAGAAGTCTCAGTAACCATATGGACGAACTTATCTAAGGAGACTGGAAAAATGTGTTCAGACGAAAATCTAAGCCTGAATTGAGTCACATTGAAACAAAGGCTTCATCTGAGGGAAGCTAACACTGTGGGACAGTATGAGAAGGTATTTTCATTTGTTTGGTTTTTGAGTTTCACTTTATAGCTCTGGCTGTCCTGGAAATCACTCTGTAGACCAGGCTGGTCTTGAACTCACAGAGATACACCTGCCTCTGCCTCCTGAGTGCTGAGATTAAAGGTGTGCGCCACTACCTCCTGGTGAGAAGATATTTTAGTATTAACCTCTGAAATCTTAAGCTCTCATGGAAGGTGACTGCTTAAAAAGACAACAAATGATGGCAGGCCCATGAAATGGCTCACATGGCTTGCTGTCAAGTTTGATGACCTGAGTTCAGTCCCTGGTATCCACACAGGAGAGGGTAAATGAATCCTGAAGTTGATCCCCACATGACTGCTAGGGCACCTGTATGCCCACAAACAAATAAGTAAAAGGCAAACAAAAAAACCCAACAAATGAAACTTGAAAATAAATATATCCACAGTCTGTAGTTACATTCTCCTTAACACCCCCATATCGGCTGGGAGCACTGGAAAAACTCCATCAGTCCTTAAAAAGTCCAGTGCAGTAGAATCTTTGAACAAAATGTCCTCCAAATTTCCATGCATATATATTTTTCTGGATCATTCTGTTTTGTCCTTCTAAACCTCAAAGTTCTTTATAAAATATATTGTTTGTAGATAGAATATATAAAATTCTTCAACACAAGTCTGTACATACTTGCAAGCACCCTGGTTAGGAACATAAGTGGAAAAGGTATTGAATATTACTTTTTTTTTTTTTTTTTTTGGTTATCTGAGACAGGGTTTCTCTGTGTATCCTTCCTTGGCTGTCCTGGACTCTCTGTAGACTAGGCTGTCCTTGAACTCAGAGATCCACCTACCTCTGCCTCCTGAGCACTAGGACTAAAGGCGTGCACCACCATGCCCAGCTTTTATTTTTTTTTGGGGGGGGATATTACTTTAAAAAGGGTCATTGATTTTGTTTTTAAAAAGTCTCATGTACTCCAGGTCAGCCTCAAACTCACTCTGTAGCAAAGGCTGGCCTTGAACTCTTGATCCTTCTGCTTCTGTTTCCTAAGTGCTGGGATCACAGGCATATGCCATGACACCCAGCTATTTGGTCATTTTTATGGGTAAAAACAGTAAGAGCTAAAGATATTAGCCAGTGCTAACACTCATGAACTCATACACTAAAATTTTCTGGTGCCGAGTAAAAAAGGTCATAATTGTTTGCACAGGACCCTACTAAAATGAAGACTCCCTGGCCTGCTAAATGCCAGCTGGACACTTGAAGGTGCAGGAAGAGAAAGTCAGGGCAGACCAGCAGCGAGGATGTTACCAATGAAAGCTTTGCCTTTCAGGACGTGCTCTATTTCCTTTTCTTCAATCTTCAGAGACACCTTGGTAAGGCGGCTCTCCTTATTTTTCTTTAATCCTAAAATGCCTCTGGACTCCAGGAGTCCTGAAAGGGACAAACACTCAGACTGGTCCACAGCTGCCACCTGCTGCTTGCGACAGACGCTACTGTAGGCTTCATATAACTTCCCTAGAGTGACCTCTTTGATTTTCAGCTGCCTGGTCAAGAGCAGCAAAGAGCAAATCAAGATCTTCTGCTGGAGAGGAAGGGAGTCCTGTGTTCTTTCTTGGCTTAAAGCCACCCTGTTACCATCAACTTCCGAAATGACTTGGGATATGTGAACAAGACCAACACGCTTGGGAACCAGCGGCTCGGAGGGAAATTTACATTCAGATAGTGGTTTGAGGATTGTCTGGCTTTTGACATCTGACTCCACAATTTCAATAGCTTGCCTGCAAACATCCAGTGCTTTACGGATGTCTACCGAAACAGCAGACACTTTGCGGGCACAGAACTGAATCGCAGCGCTGTCCAGAACCTGTTCTCTTGATACCTGACTAAGTCTATCCTGCAAGATTGTAGCTATCTGATTTCTGGTATAAGGTGGGAAGTTCAATAGCTGTGGCTTACATTTTTCTCTAGCTTCAAGTCTCGGCAGAATTCTATCTGTGAGATCTAGGGTATTCGCAATACCGATGAGCACCAACCGGGAATTGCTTAGCCATGGCCATTCAAACAGTGTGTACAATACATCCTGCCCTTTGCTGTCCAGCTGATCCATCTCGTCCAACACCAACACAATCATGGGGCCCTTCTCAGCTGTCATATGCTTTTCCAATTTTCTCATCAAGTCCTTCCCAGCTGGTCTGCATACTTCCTCCAGCCCGATCTCCTGAGCAATAGCTGGGAAAACAGCCTGAGCACTCCTCAAGGACATGCAATTCAGCATGATAGTTTTAAAGCCTTTCACTTCCTTCTTGAAGTCCTGCAGAATTCGGCTTAAGCAGGTAGTTTTTCCAGTTCCAGGAGCGCCAGAAAGTTAGAGACTTCCAGCTTTTTTCCCACAGATGTGTTCCTTCAGGAAATTCCTGATGACACCCATCTCCTGCTCTCTGGCCGGCAGCTGATCCGGGACAGCTGTATTCAGGACAAGCTTTGCTTGCTGGTAGCAAGTACCTTCTTGTTTGAACAGTCTCACACATGCAGATTCCTTCTCCGGTGGACATTTCTGCTCAGGATTTGTTTCGATCTCTGGACCTTTTAGAGCCGAGGAAGGCACATGGTTTTGGGGAACTCTGTCTTGTTCCTTTTGGTTTGAAGACTTAACCGTCACCTCATCATCAAATACCAATCTGCATCCTTTCCGTGTATGTGAGCGAGGGGGGCCGTTTTCTTTCCTGCCTAGCTTTGGTGGAGAGCAGGAAGATAATCGAGGAGTGTTGCACAAGTTGTCAACACCCAAACGTTTTCTGGGGCTGAGAGGCAGAATTTTTGTGTCCACACTTGGAGTAGAGGGTTCAGCCTGAACATTTTTAAGTTTTACTTTACTGTCACTGGAGTTCGTTTTGTTCGGTGTCTTAGGTAGCTTCTTTTTCGGAAAACCGATAGTAGCCTGTGTCTGGGATCTGGTTTGAGGCATGATGACCACACAACTCACGGAGCAATCCGCCGCTTTCCACTCTTCCGGGCTGTGTCGCCTCGGTGCACGCTCCTCGTGTCTCGATCACAACCTCACCACCGCAAGGACTCTCTCGCCACCAGAGGCACAGCTGCAACGGAGTCAGCACGCGCCAAATCTGTACTGCCTCAGCATTCCTGTCTCCCGCCCTCAGAAATGTTTCTTAAGCCTCGTAGTAAAACGAACGACTACTTTGATTTCTCACACAAGGAATAGTATGGCTTTTAGTGTGTCACCGAGGCATGTTAGGAAGGAGATATAAACATATCTGGAAGTTGAGGAATTTCCCGGACGTTCGTTAAACATGGAACTTGAACACAATTTTTACCACAACTACTAGTAGCAAATGCTTCCTTTAGGAACCATTGAGTTGTAATACTCATACTAAGCTGTTCTTTTAAAACCCCCAGTAGCCACAACAACAAGTGAAGTTCTCTTTATCTGGTAAGTAAACAAGTCTGAAAACACGGTAGGAATGCACATACTTCAGGTATATTGAGAATTAGAACAAAGTGTGTACGTTCTTCAAAGACGAACTATCTTCCCTCTCAGAAATGTTTCTTAAGGCAATGTAGTAAAACAAACGTCTAATTTGATATCTCACACAAGGAATGGTATGGCTGTTAGTGTGTCTTTGAAGCATGTTGGGAACGAGATATAAACATATCTGAATGCTGAGGTATTTCCCAGACGTTCGTTAAACATGTAACTGGAACAGACATTTTACCAAAACTACTAGTCGCAAATGCTTCATTTAGGAAACAGTGAGTTCTGATACACATTCTAAGATGTTCTTTTGAAACTCCCATTCGACACAACAACAAGTGAAGTTCTCTTTATCTCGTAAATAAAAGAGTCTGAAAACACGGTAGAAATGCACATTCATGAGGTATATTGCGAATTAGAACTATGTGTGTACGTTCTTCAAAGACGAACTATCTTCCCTCTCAGAAATGTTTCTTAAGGCAATGTAGTAAAAGGAAGGTCTACTTTGATATCTCACACAAGGAATAGTACGGCTGTTAGTGTGTCACTGAAACATGTTAGGAATGAGATATAAACATATCTGGAGTTGAAGGATTTCCCGGACGTTCATAAAACATGTAACTTGAACACACTTTTTACCAAAACTACTAGTCGCAAATTCTTCCTTTAGGAAGTGCTGCATTCTCATACACATTCTACACTGTTCTTTTGAAACCCCCAGTAGACAAAACAACAAGTAAAGTTCTGTTTATCTGGTAAGTAAACAAGTCTGAAAACATGGTAGGAATGCACATTCATCAGGTATATTGCGAATTAGAACTAAGTATGTACGTTCTTCAAAGATGAACTATCTTCACTCTCAGAACTGTTTCTTGAGGCCTCGTAGTAAAATGAATGTCTACTATGATTTTTCACACAAGGAATAGTACGGCAGTTAGTGTGTCACTGAAGCATATTAGGAACGACATATAAACATATCTGGAAGTTGAAGGATTTCCCGGACGTTCATAAAACATGTAACTTGAACACACTTTTTACCAAAACTACTAGTAGCAAATGCTTCCTTTAAGAACCATTGCGTTCTAATACACATTCTACGCTGTTCTTTTGAAACCCCTAGTAGACACAACAACAAGTGAAGTTCTCTTTATCTGGTAAGTAAACAAGTCTGAAAACACGGTAGGAATGCACATTCATCATGTATATTGCGAATTAGAACCATGTGTGTACGTTCTTCAAAGATGAACTATCATCCCTCTCAGAACTGTTTCTTAAGGCAATGTAGTAAAACAAACGTCTACTTTGAATTCTCACACAAGGAATAGTATGGCTGTTTTGTGTCACTGAAGCATGTTGGGAACGACATATAAACAAATCTGGACGTTAAAGGATTTCCCGGACGTTCGTAAAATATGGAACTTGAACACACTTTTTACCAAAACTATTAGTCGCAAATGCTTTTTTTAGGAACCATTGCATTCTAATACATATTCTACGCTGTTCTTTTGAAACCCCCAGTAGACACAACAACAAGTGAAATTCTCTTTATCTCGTAAGTAAACAAGTCTGCAAACACGGTAGGAATGCCTATTCATCAGGTATATTGCGAATTATAACCATGTGGGTAGATCTTTCAAGGTCAAACTATCTTCAATCTCAGAACTGTAAACCAAAAGTATACTTTGATTTTTCACACAAGGAATAGTATGGCTGTTAGTGTGACACTGAAGCATATTAGCAACGACATATAAGCATATCTGGAAGTTGAGGGATTTCCGAGACATTCTTAAAACATGTAACTTGAAAACACTTTTTACCACAAATACTAGTCGCAAATGCTTTCTTTAGGAACCATTGTATTCTAATACCCATTCTAAGCTGTTCCTTTGAAACCACCAGTAGACACAACAACAAGTGAAGTTCTCTTTATCTGGTAAGTAAACAAGTCTGAAAACATGGTAGGAATGTACATTCATCAGGTATATTGCTAATTAGAACCATGTGTGTACGTTCCTCAAAGACGAACTATCTTCACTCTCAGAACTCTTTCTTAAGTACTCATAGTAAAATGAACGTCTACTATGATTTCTCACACAAGGAATAGTATGGCTGTTAGTGTGTCAGTGAAGTATGTTAGGAACGACATATAAACATATCTGGACGTTGAAGGATTTCCCGGACGTTCATAAAATGTAACATGAACACACTTATTAACAAAACTACTAGTCGCAAATGCTTCCTTTATGAACCATAGCGTTCTAATACACATTCTACGCTGTTCTTTTGAAAACCCCAGTAGACACAACAACAAGGGAAGTTCTCTTTATCTGGTTAGTAAACAAATGTGAAAAGACGGTACAAATGCACATTCATCATGTATATTGAGAATTAGAACCATGTGTGTACGTTCTTCAAAGATGAACTATCTTCCCTCTCAGAACTGTTTCTTTAGGCAATGTAGTAAAACAAATGTCTACGTTGATTTCTCACACAAGGAATAGTATGGCTGTTAGTTTGTCACTGTAGCATGTTAGGAATGAAATATAAACATATATGGAACTTGAAGAATTTTTTGGACATTTGTAAAATATGTAACTTGAACACACTTTTTATTAAAACTACTAGTCGCAAATTCTTCCTTTAGGAACCATTGCGTTCTAATACACATTCTACGCTGTTCTTTTGAAACCCCCAGTAGACACAATAACAAGTGAAGTTCTCTTTATCTGGTAAGTAAACAATTCTGAAAACACGGTAGGAATGCACATTCATCAGGTATATTGCGAATTAGAACCTTGAGTGTACGTACTTCGAAGACGAACTATCTTCACTCTCAGAACTGTTTCTTAAGGCCTAGTAGTGAAACAAACATCTTCTTTGATTTCTCACACAAGGAATAGTATGGCTTTTAGTGTGACACTGAAGCATGTTAGGAACGAAATATAAACTTATCTGAAGGGTGAAGGATGTCCTGGGTGTTCGTAAAACATGTAACTTGAACACACTTTTTACCAAAACTACTAGTCGCAAATACTCCTTTAGAAACCATTGCGTTCTAACACACATTCTACGCTATTCTTTTGAAACCCCCAGTAGATAGAACAACAAGTGAATGTCTCTTTATCTGTTAAGTAAACAAGTCTGAAAACATGGTAGGAATGCACATTCATCAGGTATATTGAGAATTAGAACCATGTGTGTTCATACTTCAAAGACGAACTATCTTCACTCTCAGAAATGTTTCTTAACGCCTCAGGGTAAAAAGAACGTCTACTTTGATTTCTCACACAAGGAATAGTATGGCTTTTAGTGTGTCACTGAAGCATGTTACGAACAAGATATAAACATATCTGGATGCTGAGGGATTTCCCTGACGTTCGTAAAACATGTAACTTGAACACACTTTTTACCACAACTACGAGTCGCAAATGCTTCATTTAGGACCCATTGCGTTCTAATACAAATTCTAAGCTGTTCTTTTGAAACTCCCGGTAGACACAACAACAAGTGAAGTTTTCTTTATTTCATAAGTAAACAAGTCTGAAAACACGGTAGGAATGCACATTCATCAGGTATATTGTGAATTAGAACCATGTGTGTACGTTCTTCAAAGGCGAACTATCTTCACTCTCAGAACTGTTTCTTAAGGCCTCGTAGTAAAACGAACATCTACTTTGATTTCTCACACAAGGAAAAAGTATGGCTGTTAGTGTGTCACTGAAGTATGTTAGGGATGTGATGTGAACATATCTGGAAGCTGAGGGATTTCCCGGATTTTCGTAAAACATGTAACTTGAACACACTTTTTACCACCACTACTAGTCACGAATGCTTCCACTGCATTCTAATACACATTCTAAGCTGTTCTTTTGACACCCCCAGTAGACACAACAACTAGTGAAGTTCTTTTTATCTTGTAATTAAACATGTCTGAAAACATGGTAGGAATGCACATTCATCAGGAATATTGAGAATTAAAACCATGTGTGTACGTTCTTCAAAGACGAACTATCTTCACTCTCAGAACTCTTTCTTAAGGACTTGTAGTAAAACGCAAGTCTACTTTGATTTCTCACACAAGGAAAAGTATGGCTGTTAGTGTGTCACTCAAGTATGTTAGGGACGACATATGAACATATCTGAAAGCTGAGGGATTCCCGAGACGTTCTTAAAAAATGTAACTTGAGGCGGCGGAAGATGGCGGCGAACTGCATGGACGCATTTTGAATGTGGGAGAGAAGAGCCATAGAGAACACAGAGTTGTGGGACACTGTGCAAAAACTGTAGGGTCTGGCTCCTCCAGGAACACGCACAGCTCCCAAGGGACTATTAAAAGTCCTAGGGCAAGGCTTTCCCCCATCTCTCGCAGACAGGGAAGCCACTACATCCGGGATTCGGGAACTCCCATTTGGAGAAGCGACTGGTAAGATTGATCCCAACACACAGCAGGCAAACCTAAAGGCGACATGGCGATCGCCCACTAGCCAACTGGGCTTCCCATACCTCAGGACGACCTTATAACTATTTAGGAAATTTTGCAGAATAGTTGAAGTCTTGTGGTTTTTTTTTTTTGTTTTTTCATTTTTTTGAGATGTAGAAAAAGGGCGCTCAGCGGGAGATCCGCAGCCGCTTGAGCGGGAGTGGAAGGTGGGCGGGCAGAGCAGTTGGGGAGGGAAGCAGATGCTGGCGGGAGGGGCCGAATCTCCGCCCACCCACGGCAAAGCAGCTAGGGAAGGAGGCCGGCTCTGACGCCGGGAGGAGCCAAAGCTCCGCCCACCCACGGCAAAGCAGCTAAGATGGGAGGCCTGTTCAGAAGGCGGGAGGGACCGAACGAAGCTCTGCCCACCCAAGGCGGGGCAGATAGGGAGGGAAGCGGCCAGGCCTGTGGTGGAGAAGCCTAGTGGGTAACCAGAAGCCAGGGGACCATAGCTGTATTTGGGTAAACCCAGACACATTAGGTGTAGAGACAGGCCCTGTCAGCCTCCCTGATGACAAACAAAGCCCACAAAATCTCTGCAAGAGCAAGCAGGTCTATACCATTAGAACCATTGAAGGCTGATCACTCAGTGTGCAAAACAGAGAAGTCTGAACTGGGAGCAGTGTAACAATCCCGGACTATTACTCACTACCTGGGAATAGGCTGCACCAGCTCACAACGATTCAGGCTATTAAAACCACATTGACCCTGAGATCGCCTTGTAAGCAAGGACAGATAGCCAAGCAATTCGACTCCTTCACCAAAGCATCCCCTGTGGATCCAAACACAGAAAACGACAAGAACAGACAGCTAAACACACACACATGGCCAAAGGTCCAAAAAAAAAAATAGAAATCAAGGAAATATGACTCCAACAAAGCAGAATTATCCTAGCTCATCCAATTCGGATGACCTCACACCAACAGAAACACATGAAAACGTTGACAATTCTGCATTATGGAAAGTGATAGGGTCCCTGCAAGAAGAACTTAAATCTATGAAGGAATTCAAAGAAGCCACAATTTTACAAGCCAAAACAATGAACAATACCATTAAAGAGCTCCAAGCCAAGGTGACAGAGCTTGAACAGGAAAAAGACAAAGCAATGAAAGATTTTCAGACAAAAACAAGTAAGCTGGAGAAGGAAATGTACAAAACGAACAATACCATACAAGACATGAAAATAGAACTAGAAACAATAAAGAAAACACAGTCAGAGTTAAAAGAGGAAGTGGAGAACCAAGGGAAGAGAACAGGAACTATGGATGCGAGTATCAACAATAGGATGCAAGAGATGGAAGACAGAATCTCAGGCATGGAAGATTTGATGGAAGAAATCAGTACAACATCCAAAGAAAACGAGAAGGCTAAAAAATCTCTCACCCACAACATCCAAGAAATCAAGGACTCAATGAAAAGACGGAACGTAAGAATCATAGGCATAGAGGAAAGAGAAGACTCCCGACTCAAAGGTCCAGGAAATATCTTCAACAAAGTCATAGAAGAAAACTTCCCAAACCTGAAAAAAAGAGATGCCAATAAAAATACTAGAGGCTTACAGAACAACAAACAGATTAGATCAGAAAAGAAACTCCTCTCGCCACATAATAATTGAAACACCAAATGTACAGAACAAAGAAAGGATATTAAGAGCTGTAAGAGAAAAAGGCCAAGTCACATACAATGGCAGACCCATCAGAATTACACCTGACTTCTCCTCAGAAACTTTAAAAGCTAGAAGGGCCTGGACAGATATCCTACAAGTCCTGAGAGATCATAGGTGCCCAGCCAGACTACTATATCCAGCAAAACTCTCTATCAACATAGATGGAGAAAACAAGATATTCCATGACAAAATCAAATTTAAACAATATCTCCCCACAAACCCAGCCCTACAGAAAATCCTAGAAGGAAAATTCCATCCCAGAGAAGAAAACTTCACCCAAGAAAACAAAGGGAATAGAAAACCCCTCAGCAACTAAACCAAAAGAGACACAGGACCATCAACTATACCAAACTAATGGGAAACAACAACCCCAGGTTACTAATATCCATCAACATCAATGGTCTCAACTCCCCAATAAAAAGACACAGATTTACAGAGTGGATCCATAAGCAAGACCCGTCCCTTTGCTGCATACAAGAAACACATCTCACTACCAGAGATAGTCACTACCTCAGAGTAAAGGGCTGGGAAAAGGTTTTCCAAGCAAATGGATCCAGAAAGCAAGCTGGAGTAGCCATCCTAATATCAAACAAAACAGACTTCCAACTGAAGTTAATGAAAAAAGACAAAGAAGGGCATTATATACTCATTAAAGGGAATATTCATCAAGAGGAAATCAAAATACTGAACATCTATGCCACAAATACAAAGGCACCTACTTTTATAAAAGAAACACTTCTAAAACTTAAATCGCACATCGATCACAACACATTAGTAGTGGGAGACTTCAACACCCCACTCACAACAATTGACAGATCATCAAGACTGAGGCCAAACAGAGAAATATTGAGTCTAACAGAGATCATGAAACAAATGGACCTAACAGACATCTACAGAACGTTTCACCCAAACACAAAGGGATACACCTTTTTCTTAGCACCCCACGGAACCTTCTCCAAAATCGACCATATAGTTGGACACAAAGAGAGCCTCAACAGATACAAGAAAATTGAAATAACACCTTGTATCTTATCAGACCACCACGGAATAAAGCTGGTCTTCAACAGCAAAAGAATCAACAGAAAGCCTACACACACATGGAAATTGAACAGCTCCTTACTGGATGACCACTGGGTCAGGGAAGAAATAAAGAAGGAAATCAAAGACTTCTTCAAATCCAACGACAATGAAGACACAACATACCCAAACCTATGGGATACAATAAAAGCTGTGCTACGAGGAAAGTTCATAGCACTAAGTGCATTCTAAAAGAAAATTGTGACAGCTCATATTAGTGAATTATCAGCTAAGCTGGGTGAGTTGGAAAAAAAAGAAGCAAACATGCCCAAGAGGAGCAGAAGGTAGGAAATCATCAAACTTAGGGCTGAAATCAACAACTTAGAATCAAAAAGAACTATACAAAGAATCAAAGAAACCAAGAGTTGGTTCTTCGAGAAAATCAACAAAATAGACAGACCCCTAGCCAAATTAACTAAAAGGCAAAGGGAAAGAACCCAAATCAACAAAATCAGAAATGAAAAGGGAGAAATAACAACAGACATCGAGGAGATCCAGAAAATATTCGGGTCCTACTTTAAAAATCTATACTCCACCAAATTTGAAAACCTAAGCGAAATGGACAATTTCCTCGATACATTCCACCTACCAAAACTAAATCAAAATCAGATTAACAGCTTAAACAGCCCAATAACCCCTAAGGAAATAGAAATGGTCATTAATAATCTCCCAACCAAAAAAAGCCCAGGGCCAGATGACTTTAGCATGGAATTCTACCGGACTTTCAAAGAGCAGCTAACACCATTACTCTTCAAACTCTTCCACCACATAGAAACAGAAAGAACACTGCCAAACTCATTCTATGAGGCCACTGTCATTCTGATTCCTAAACCACACAAAGACCCAACAAAGAAAGAGAACTTCAGACCAATCTCCCTCATGAACATAGATGCAAAGATACTTAATAAAATACTAGCAAACCGAATTCAAGAACATATCAAAAATATCATACATCATGATCAAGTAGGCTTCATCCCAGGAATGCAGGGATGGTTCAATATATGAAAGTCTATCAATGTAATTCACCATATAAACAAGATGAAAGAAAAAACCACATGATAATCTTGCTAGATGCAGAAAAAGCATCTGACAAAATCCAACACCCCTTCATGCTAAAAGTCCTGGAGAGAATGGGCATACAAGGGCCGTACCTAGAAATAATAAAGGCAATATACAGCAAGCCAGTGGCCAACATTAAATTAAATGGAGAGATGCTTGAAGCATTTCCTCTAAACTCAGGGACAAGACAAGGATATCCACTTTCACCATATCTCTTCAATATAGTACTTGAAGTTATTGCTAGAGCAATAAGACAACTAAAGGAAATCAAAGGGATAAACATTGGAAATGAAGAAGTCAAATTATCCCTATTCGCAGATGATATGTTAGTATACATAAGCGACCCCAAAAACTCCACCAAAGAACTCTTACAGCTGATAAACAACTTCAGCAAGGTGGCTGGATACAAAATTAACTCAAAAAAAAATCAGAAGCCCTTCTTTATACAACAAACAAGCATACCGAAAAAGAAATAAGGGAAACAACCCCCTTCACAATAGCCACAAACAATATAAAGTACCTGGGGGTAACTCTAACCAAGCAAGTAAAGGACCTATATAACAAGAACTTCAAGCCCCTGAAGAAAGAAATGGAAGAGGCATTTAGAAGATGGAAAGATCTCCCGTGCTCATGGGAGATCTTAGTATTGGAAGCTGCAGGCCCTGCACTTCCTATACAATCATATATTTATCCTTCTCAGCTCTCTGAGGTGGTTGAAGAAGAGACAGCTTGAGTCTCATAGCTAAATTTTGAGTTGTTTAGGAATCAAGAGGGCGTTCTAGATCTAAGAAGATGGTTATAATAGTGATGCAAGTTAGTATGAAAACTAAGTCAGTTATAGAACTTTAAACTCATGGAGATGGTTAGAAGGTAGAAGGTTAAAGTCAGGGGCCAAATACGTATGAACTGGACATTGGGAAGGTACACCTGGCCATTTAACTCTCATAAATGTGGCATATTTAATTCTGCTGTTTTGTATAGAATTTACTGTTATAAGAGAAAGAACCATTTGTTGGAATGAAAAGAGAAGCTGTTGGCGGGGGGGAACAGGGTGGAAGGGTGGGACGAAAAGGGGGAATAGGGAAGGGTTTGCGACTGAGATGTAACTTGAAAAAAAAATAAAGTACTTATTTAAAAAAATGTAACTTGAACACACTTTTTACCACAAATATTAGTCGCGAATGCTTCCTTTAGGAACCATTGTGTTCTAATACACTTTCTAAGTTGTTCTTTTGAAAACCCAGTAGACACAACAACAAGTGAAGTTCTCTTTTTCTCTTAAGTAAACAAGTCTGAAAACACAGTAGTAATTCACATTCATCAGGTATATTGTGAATTAGAACCATGTGTGTATGTTCTTCAAAGACAAACTATCTTCACTCTCAGAACTGTTTCTTAAGGACTCTTAGTAAAATGAAAGTCTACTATGATTTCTCACACAAGGAATAGTATGGCTGTTAGTGTGTCACTGAAGCATGTTAGGAACGACATATAAACATATCTGGAAGTTGATGGATTTCCTAGACGTTCATAAAACATGTAACTTGAACACACTATTTACAAAACTACTTGTCGCAAATGCTTCATTTAGGAACCATTGCGTTCTAATACATATACTACGCTGTTCTTTTGAAACCCCTAGTAGACACAACAACAAGTGAAGTTCTCTTTATCTGGTAAGTAAACAAGTCTGAAAACATGGTAGGAATGCACATTCACCATTTATATTGCGAATTAGAACCATGTGTGTACGTTCATCAAAGATGAACTATCTTCCCTCTCAGAACTGTTTCTTTAGGCCTCGTAGTAAAACGAACGTCTACGTTGATTTCTCACACAAGGAATAGTATGGCTGTTAGTTTGTCACTGAAGCATGTTAGGAACGAAATATAAACATATATGGAACTTGAAGAATTTCCTGGACATTTGTAAAATATGTAACTTGAACACACTTTTTATTAAAACTACTAGTCGCAAATTCTGCCTTTAGGAACCATTGCATTCTAATACACATTCTACGCTGTTTTTTTGAAACCCCCAGTAGACATAATAACAAGTGAAGTGCTCTTTATCTGGTAAGTAAACAATTCTGAAAACACGGTAGGAAGGAACATTCATCAGGTATATTGCGAATTAGAACCTTGTGCGTACGTACTTCAAAGACGAACTATCTTCAACTCAGAACTGTTTCTTAAGGCCTCGTAGTAAAACAAACGTCTTCTTTGGTTTCTCACACAAGGAATAGTATGGCTTTTGGTGTGACACTGAAGCATGTTAGGAACGAAATATAAACTTATCTGAAAGGTGAAGGATGTCCTGGGTGTTCATAAAACATGTAACTTGAACACACTTTTTATCAAAACTACTAGTCGCAAATGCTCCTTTAGAAGCCATTGCGTTCTAACACACATTCTACGCTATTCTTTTGAAACTCCCAGTAGACACAACAACAAGTGAAGGTCTCTTTATCTGTTAAGTAAACAAGTCTGAAAACAGGGTAGGAATGCACATTCATCAGGTATATTGAGAATTAGAACCATGTGTGTTCATACTTCAAAGACGAACTATCTTCACTCTCAGAAATGTTTCTTAATGCCTCAGGGTAAAAAGAACGTCTACTTTGATTTCTCACACAAGGAATAGTATGGCTTTTAGTGTGTCACTGAAGCATGTTACGAACGAGATATAAACATATCTGGATGCTGAGGGATTACCCAGACGTTCGTAAAACATGCAACTTGAACACACTTTTTACCACAACTACGAGTCGCAAATGCTTCATTTAGGACCCATTGCGTTCTAAAACAAATTCTAAGCTGTTCTTTTGAAACTCCCAGTAGACACAAAAACAAGTGAAGTTTTCTTTATTTCATAAGTAAACAAGTCTGAAAACACGGTAGGAATGCACATTCATCAGGTATATTGTGAATTAGAACCGTGTGTACGTTCTTCAAAGGCGAACTATCTTCACTCTCAGAACTGTTTCTTAAAGCCTCGTGGTAAAACGAATGTCTACTTTGATTTCTCACACAAGGAAAAGTATGGCTGTTAGTGTCTCACTGAAGTATGTTAGGGACGAGATATGAACATATCTGGAAGCTGAGGGATTTCCCAGACGTTCGTAAAGCATGTAACTTGAACACACTTTTTACCATAACTACTAGTCGCGAATGCGTACTTTAGAAACCATTGGGTTCTAATACACATCCTAAGCTGTTCTTTTGACACCCCCCGTAGTAGATACAACAACTAATGAATTTCTCTTTATCTGGTAAGTAAACAAGTCTGAAAACACGGTAGGAATGCCCATTCATCAGGTATATTCAGAATTAAAACCATGTGTGTATGTTCTTCAAATACGAACTATCTTCATCTCAGTACTCTTTCTTTTTTTTTATATAAGAACTTTTTTGTCTTATATTTACATCTAGGTCACAAACCCTTCCCTATTCCCCCTTCCTGTCCCACCCTTCCACCCTATTCCACCGCAATGTCTTCCCTTTACCATCCAACAAATGGTTCTTTCTCTTATAACAGTAAATTTGGTACAAAACAGTTGACTCAGAACTGTTTCTTAAGGCCTCGTAGTAAAACGAACGACTACTTTGATTTCTCACACAAGGAAAAGTATGGCTGTTATTTATATTAGGGACGAGAAATGAACATAGCTGGAAGCTGAGGGATTTCCCGGATGTTGGTAAAACATGTAACTTGAACACATTTTTTACCACAACTTCTAGTCGTGGATGCGTCCTTTAGGAACCATTGCGTTATAGTGCACATTCTAAGCTTTACTTTTGACACCCCCAGTAGACACAACAACTAGTGAAGTTCTCTTTATCTTGTAAATAACCAAGTCTGAAACCACGGGAGGAATGCACATTCATCAGGTATGT
>CAJQZJ010033081.1:0-10570 GCA_907164525.1 Lophiomys imhausi | reverse complement strand
TGTTACTACGAGGCCTTAAGAAACAATTCTGAGAGTGAAGATAGTTCCTCTTTGAAGAACGTACACACATGGTTTTAATTCTCAATATACCTGATGAATGTGCATTTCTACCATGTTTTCAGGCATGTTTAGTTACCAGATAAAGAGAACTTCCCTAGTTGTTGTGTTTACTGCGGGTGTTGAAAGAAATGCTTAGAATGTGTACTAGTACGCAATGGAAGCATTCGCGACTAGCAGTTGTGGTAAAAAGTGTGTTTAAGTTACATGTTTTACGAACCTCCAGGAAATCTCTCACTTTACCGATATATTCACATCATGTCCCTAACATATTTCAGTGACTCACTAACAGCCATACTTTTCAAAGTAGACGTTCGTTTTACTGCAAGGCCTTATGAAACAGTTCTGAGAGTGAAGATAGTTCGTCTTTGAAGATGTTACACCCATGGTTTGAATTCTCAATATAAGTGATGAATGTTCATTCCAACAGTGTTTCCAGGTATGAATACTTACCAGGTAAAGAGAACTTCAATAGTTGTTGTGTCTACTGGTGTTGTCAAAAGAACACCTTCGAATGTGTATTAGTGCGCAGTAGAAACATTTGCGACTAATTGTGGTAAAAAGTGTGTTCAAGTTACATGTTTTACGAACCACCAGGAAATCCCTCACTTTACAGATATATTCACATCATGTCCCTAACATATTTCAGTGACACCCTAACAGCCATACTTTTCCTTGTGTGAGAAATCAAAGTAGACGTTTGCTTTACTACAAGGCCTTAAGAAACAGTTCTGAGAGTGAAGATAGTTCGTCTTTGAAGGTGTTACACCCATGGTATGAATTCAAAATATACCTGATGAATGTTCATTCCTACAATGTTTCCAGGCATGTTTAGTTACCAGATAAAGAGAACTTCACTAGTTGTTGTGTTTAATGCGGGTGTCAAAAGAACAGCTTAGAATGTGTATTAGTACATACCGGAAGCATTCGCAACTAGTAGTTTTGGTAAAAAGTGTGTTCAAGTTACATGTTTTACGAACATCCAGGAAATCCCTCACTTTACAGATATATTCACATCATGTCTCTAATATATTTCAGTGACACACTAACAGCCATACTTTTCCTTGTGTGAGAAATCAAAGTAGACGTTCCTTTTACTACAAGGCCTTAAGTAACCGTTCTAAGGGTGAAAATAGTTCGTCTTTGAAGATCTTACACCCATGGTTTGAATTCACAATATACCTGATGAATGTTCATTCCTACAGTGTTTCCAGGCATGATTACTTACCAGGTAAAGAGAACTTCACTAGTTGTTGTGTCCACTGGTGATGTCAAAAGAACAGCTTAGAATGTGTATTAGTGCCCAGTAGAAACATTCGCGAGTAGTAGTTGAGGTAAAAAGTGTGTTCAAGTTACATGTTTTACGAACCTCCAGGAAACGCATCACTTTACAGATATATTCACATCATGTCCTTAACATACTTCATTGACGCACTAACAGCCATATTTTCCTTGTGTGAGAAATCAAAGTAGATGTTCGTTTTACTACGAGGCCTAAAGAAACAATTCTGAAAGTGAAGATAGTTCATCTTTGAAGAACGTACACATACAGTTTTAATTTTCAATATACCTGATGAATGTGAATTCCTACCGTGTTTTCATGCATGTTTACTTAAAAGAGAAAGAGAACTTCAAGTTGTTGTGTTTACTGCGGGTGTCAAAACAACAGCTTAGAATGTGTATTAGTACGCACTGGAAGCATTTGCGACTAGTAGTTGTGGTAAAAAGTGTGTTCAAGTTATGTGTTTTACAAACCTCCAGGAAGTCCCTCACTTTGCAGATATATTCACATCATGTCTCTAACATGTTTCAGTGACACGTTAACAGCCATAATTTTCCTTGTGTGAGAAATCAAAGTAGACTTTCGTTTTACTACAAGGCCTTAAGAAACAGTTCTGAGAGTGAAGATAGTTTGTTTTGAAGATCTTACAACCATGGTTTGAATTCACAATATACCTGATGAATATTCATTCCTACAGTGTTTCCAGGAATGTTTACTTACCAGATAAGGAGAACTTCAGTAGTTGTTGTGTTTACTGTGGGTGTCAAAAGAACAGCTTCTAATGTGTATTAAAGCGCAGAAGAAACATTTGCGACTAGGAGTTGTAGTAAAAAGTGTGTTCAAGTTACATGTTCTACGAACCTCCAGGAAATGCATCACTTTACAGATATATTCACATCATATCCATAAAATACTTCAGTGACGATCTAACAGCCATACTTTTCCTTGTGTGTGAAATCAAAGTAGACGTTAGTTTTACTACAAGGTCTTACGAAACAGTTCTGTGAGTGTAGATATTTCGTCTTTGAAGAACTTACACACATGGTTATAATTTTCAATATACCTGATGAATGTGCATTCCTACCATGTTTTCATGCATATTTACTCTCAAGAGAAAGAGAACTTCACAAGTTGTTGTGTTTACTGCAGGTGTCAAAAGAACAGCTTAGAATGTGTATTAGTATGCACTGGAAGCATTCATGAATAGTAGACGTGTATTCAAGTTACATGTTTTATGAACGTCCGGGAAATACCTTACTTTACAGATATATTCACATCATGTCCCTAACATATTTCAGTGACACACTAACAGCCATATTTTTCCTTGTGTGAGAAATCAAAGTAGACATTCGTTTTACTACAAGGCCTAAAGAAATAGTTCTGAGAGTGAAGTAGTTTGTCTTTGAAGATGTTACAGCCATGGTTTGAATTCACAATATACATGATGAATGTTCATTCCTACAGTGCTTCCAGGCATGATTGCTTACCAGAAAAAGAGAACTTCACTAGTTGTTATGTTTACTGCGGGTGTCAAAAGAATAGCTTAGAATGTGTATTAGTGCCTAGTAGAAACATTCGCGAGTAGAAGTTGTGGTAAAAAGTGTGTTCAAGTTACATATTTTACGAACCTCCAGGAAACGCATCACTTTACAGATATATTCACATCATGTCCTTAACATACTTCAGTGACGCACTAACAACCATAATTTTGCTTGTGTGTGAAATCAAAGCAGACGTTCGTTTTACTACAAGGTCTTAAGAAACAGTTCTGTGAGCGTAGATATTTCGTCTTTGAAGAACGTAGACACATGCTTATAATTTTCAATATACCTGATGAATGTGCATTCCTACCGGGTTTTCATGCATGTTTACTTACAAGAGAAAGAGAACTTCACTAGTTGTTGTGTTTACTGCGGGTGTCAAAAGAACAGCTTAGAATGTGTATTAGTACACACTGGAAGGATTCACGACTAGTAGTTGTGTATTCAATTTACATGTTTTACTAACATCCGGGAAATCCCTCTCTTTACAGATATATTCACATCATGTCCCTAACATATTTCAGTGACACACTAACAGCCATATATTTCCTTGTGTGAGAAATCAAAGTAGACGTTCGTTTTACTACAAAGCCTTAAGAAACAGTTCTGAGAGTGAAGATAGTTAATCTTTGAAGATCTTACACCCATGGTTTGAATTCACAATATACCTGATGAATGTTCATTCCTATAGTGTTTCCAGGCATGATTACTTACCAGGTAAAGAGAACTTCACTAGTTGTTGTGTCCACTGGTGGTGTCAAAAGAACTGCTTAGAATGTGTATTAGTGCGCAGTAGAAACATTCGCGACTAATAGTTGTGGTAAAAAGTGTGTTCAAGTTACATGTTTTACGATCTCCTGGAAACGCATCACTTTACAGATATATTCACATCATGTCCACAAAATACTTCAGTGACGCTCTAACAGCCATAATTTTCTTTGTGTGTGAAATCAAAGTAGACGTTCGTTTCACTACAAGGTCTTAAGAAACAGTTTTGTGAGTGTAGATATTTCGTCTTTGAAGAACATACACACATGATTATAATTTTCAATATATCTGATGAATGTGCATCCCTCTGTGTTTTCATGCATGTTGACTCTCAAGAGAAAGAGAACTTCACTAGTTGTTGTGTTTACTGCGGGTGTCCAAAGAACAGCTTAGAAAGTGTATTAGTACGCACTGGAAGCATTCGCGAATAGTAGTTGTGTATTCAAGTTACATGTTTTACGAACCTCCGGGAAATCCCTCACTTTACAGATATTTTCACATCATGTACCTAACATATTTCAGTGACACACTAACAGCCATACTTTTCCTTGTGTGAGAAATCAAAGTAGACCTTCGTTTTACTACAATGCCTTAAGAAACAGTTCTGAGAGTGAAGATAGTTAGTCTTTGAAGAATTTACAGCCATGTTTTGAATTCACAATAACCTGATGAATGTTCATTCCTACAGTGTTTCCTGGCATGATTACTTACCAGATAAAGAGAACTTCACTAGTTGTTGTGTTTACTGCGGGTGTCAAAAGCACAGCTTAGAATGTGTATTAGTACGCACTGGAAGCATTCGCGAGTAGTAGTTGTGGTAAAAAGTGTGTTCAAGTAACATGTTTTACGAACCTCCAGGAAATCCCTCACTTTACAGATATATTCACATCATGACCCTAACATATTTCAGTGACACACTAACAGCCATACTTGTCCTTGTGTGAGAAATCAAGGTAGACGTTCGTTTTACTACAAGGCCTTAAGAATCAGTTCTGAGAGTGAAGATAGTTCGTCTTTGAAGATGTTACACCCATGGTTTGAATTCACAATATACCTGATGAATGTTCATTCCTACAGTGTTCCCAGGCATGATTACTTACCAAGTAAAGAGAATTTCACTAGTTGTCGTGTCTACTGGTGGTGTCAAAAGAACAGCTTAGAATGTGTATTAGTGCGCAGAAGAAGCATTCGCGACTAGTAGTTGTAGTAAAAAGTGTGTTCAAGTTACACGTTTTACGAACCTCCAGGATATCCCTCACTTTACAGATATATTCACATCATGACCCTAACATATTTCAGTGACACACTAACAGCCATACTTTTCCTTGTGTGAGAAATCAAAGTAGACGTTTCTTTTACTACAAGGCCTTAATCAACAGTTCTGAGAGTGAAGATAGTTCGTCTTTGAAGATCTTACACCCATGGTTTGAATTCACAATATACCTGATGAATGTTCATTCCTACAGTGTTTCTAGGCATGATTACTTACCAGGTAAAGAGAACTTCACTAGTTGTTGTGTCCACTGATGGTGTCAAAAGAACTGCTTACAATGTGTATTAGTGCATAGTAGAAACATTCGCGACTAGTAGTTGTGGTAAAAAGTGTGTTCATGTTACATGTTTTACGAACCTCCACGAAATGCATCACTTTACAGATATATTCACATCATGTCCTTAACATACTTCAGTGACGCACTAACAGCCATATTTTCCTTGAGTGTGAAATCAAAGTAGACGTTCGTTTTACTACAAGGTCTTAAGAAACAGTTCTGTGAGTGTAGATATTTCGTCTTTGAAGAACGTACACACATGGTTATAATTTTCAATATACCTGATGAATGTGCATTCCTGCCGTGTTTCATGCATGTTTACTTACAAGAGAAAGAGAACTTTACTAGTTGTTGTGTTTACTGCCGGTGTCAAAAGAACAGCTTAGAATGTGTATTAGTGCACAGTAGAAACATTCGCGACTAGTAGTTGTGGTAAAAAGTGTGTTCAAGTTACATACGTACCTCCAGGAAATCCCTCACTTTACAGATATATTCATATCATGTCCCTAACATATTTCAGTGACACACTAACAGCCATACTTTTCCTTGTGTGAGAAATCAAAGTAGACGTTCGTTTATACTACAAGGTCTTCAGAATCAGTTCTGTGAGTGTAGATATTTCGCCTTGAAGTACGTACACGCATGGTTATAATTTTCAATATAGCTGATGAATGTGCATTACTACCGTGTTTTCATGCATGTTTAATAACAAGAGAAAGAGAACTTCACTAGTTGTTGTGTTTACTGCGGGTATCAAAAGAACAGCTTAGAATGTGTATTACTACGCACTGGATGCATTCGCGACTAGTTGTTGTGGTAAAAAGTGTGTTCAAGTTACATTTTTTACGAACCTCCAGGAAATCCCTCACTTTACAGATATACTCACATCATGTCTCTAACATATTTCAGTGACACACTAACAGCCATACTTTTCCTTGTGTGAGAAATCAAAGTAGACTTTCGTTTCACTACGAGGCCTTAAGAAACAATTCTGTGAGTGAAGGTAGTTCATATTTGAAGAACGTACACATATGGTTTTAATTTTCAATATACCTGATGAATGTGCATTCCTACCGTGTTTTCATGCGTATTTACTTACAAGAGAAAGAGAACTTCACTAGTGGTTGTGTTTACTGCGGGTGTCAAAGAACAGCTTAGAATGTGCATTAGTACGCACTGGAAGCATTTGCAACTGGTAGTTGTGTATTCAAGTTATATGTTTTACGAACCTCCGGGAAATCCCTTACTTTACAGATATATTCACATCATATCCCTAACATATTTCAGTGACACAATAACAGCCATACTTTTCCTTGTGTGAGAAATCAAAGTAGATGTTCGTTTAACTACAACGCCTTAAGAAACAGTTCTGAGAGTGAAAATAGTTCGTCTTTGAAGATGTTACACCCATGGTTTGAATTCACAATATACCTGATGAATGTGCATTTCTACCGTTTTTTCAGGCATGTTTACTTACCAGATAAAGAGAACTTCATTAGTTGTTGTGTTTACTGCGGGTGTCAAAAGAACAGGTTAGAATGTGTACTAGTACTCACCGGAAGCATTCGCGACTAGTAGTTGTGGTAAAAAGTGTGTTCAAGTTACATGTTTTACGAACCTCCAGGAAATCCCCCACTTTACAGATATATTCACATCATGTCTCTAACATATTTCAGGGACACGTTAACAGCCCTACTTTTCCTTGTGTGAGAAATTGGAGTAGACGTTTGTTTTACTACAAGGCCTTAAGAAACAGTTCTGAGAGTGAAGATAGTTCGTCTTTGAAGATCTTACACCCATGGTTTGAACTCACAATATACCTGATGAATGTGCATTTCTACCTTGTTTTCAGGCATGTTTACTTACCAGATAAAGAGAACTTCATTAGTTGTTGTGTTTACTGCGGGTGTCAAAAGAATAGGTTAGGATGTGTATTAGTTTGCACTGGAAGCATTTGCGACTAGTAGTTGTGGTAAAAAGTGTGTTCAAGTTACATATTTTACGTACCTCCAGGATATCCCTCAAATTACAGATATATTCACATCATGTCCCTAACATGTTTCAGTGACACACGAACAGCCATACTTTTCCTTTTGTGACAAATCAAAGTAGACGTTCGTTTTACTACGAGGCCTTAAGAAACAAATCTGAGAGTGAAGATAGTTCGTCTTTGAAGAACGTACACATATGGTTTTAATTTTCAATATACCTGATGAATGTGCATTCCTACCGTGTTTTCATGCATGTTTACTTACAAGAGAAAGAGAACTTCACTAGTGGTTGTGTTTACTGCGGGTGTCTAAAGAACAGCTTAGAATGTGCATTAGTACGCACTGGAAGCTTTCGCGACTAGTAGTTGTGGATTCAAGTTACATGTTTTACTAACCTCCAGAAAATCCCTCACTTTACAGATATATTCACATCATGTCCCTAACATATTTCAGTGACACACTAACAGACATACTTTTCCTTGTGTGAGAAGTCAAAGTAGACGTTCGTTATACTACAAGGCCATAAGAAACAGTTCTGAGAGTAAAGATAGTTCGTCTTTGAAGATGTTACAACCATGGTTTGAATTCACAATATACCTGATGAATGTTCATTCCTACAGTGTTTCCAGGCATGATTACTTACCAGGTAAAGAGAACTTCACTAGATGTTGTGTCCACTGGTGGTGTTAAAAGAACAGCTGAGAATGTGTATTAGTGCACAGTAGAAACATTCGCAACTAGTAGTTGTGGTAAAAAGTGTGTTCAATTTATATATTTTATGTACCTCCAGGAAATCCCTCACTTTACAGATATATTCATATCATGTCCCTAACATATTTCAGTGACACACTAACAGACATACTTTTCCTTGTGTGAGAAATCAAAGTAGACGTTCGTTTTACTACGAGGTCTTCAGAAACAAATCTGAGAGTGAAGATAGTTCGTCTTTGAAGAACGTACACATATGGTTTTAATTTTCAATATACCTGTTGAATGTGCATTCCTACCGTGTTTTCATGCATGTTTACTTACAAGAGAAAGAGAACTTCACTAGTGGTTGTGTTTACTGCCGGGGTCTAAAGAACAGCTTAGAATGTGCATTAGTACGCACTGGAATCTTTCGCGAGTAGTAGTTGTGTATTCAAGTTACATGTTTTACGAACATCCGGGAAATCCCTCACTTTACAGATATATTCACATCATGTACCTAACATATTTCAGTGACACACTAACAGTCATACTTTTCCTTGTGTGAGAAATCAAAGTAGAACTTCGTTTTACTACAACGCCTTAAGAAACAGTTCTGACAGTGAAGATAGATCGTCTTTGAAGATGTTACACCCATGGTTTGAATTCACAATATACCTGATGAATGTTCATTCCTACACTGTTTCCAGGCATGATTACTGACCAGGTAAAGAGAACTTCACTAGTTGTTGTGTCTACTGGTGGTGTCAAACGAACATCTTAGAATGTGTATTAGTGTGCAGTAGAAACATTCGCGACTAGTAGTTGTAGTAAAAAGTGTGTTCAATTTACATGTTTTACAAACCTCCAGGAAATTTCTCACTTTACAGATATATTCACATCATGTCCCTAACATATTTCAGTGACACATTAACAGCCATACTTTTCCTTTTGTGAGAAATCAAAGTAGACGTTCGTTTTACTACAAGGCCTTAAGAAACATTTCTGAGAGTGAAGATAGTTCGTCTTTGAAGAACATACACACATGGTTTTATTCTCAATATACCTGATGAATGTACATTTCTACCGTGTTTTCAGGCATGTTTAGTTACCAGATAAAGAGAACTTCACTAGTTGTTGTGTTTACTGCGGGTATTGAAAGAAAAGCTTAGAATGTGTACTAGTACGCAATGGAAGCATTCGCGACTAGCAGTTGTGGTAAAAAGTGTGTTCAAGTTACATGTTTAACGAACCTCCAGGGAATCCCTCACTTTACAGATATATTCACATCATGTCCCTAACATATTTCAGTGACTCACTAACAGCCATACTTTTCAAAGTAGTCGTTCGTTTTACTGCAAGTTCTTAAGAAACAGTTCTGAGAGTGAAAATAGTTCGTCTTTGAAGATGTTACACCCATGGTTTGAATTCACAATATAAGTGATGAATGTTCATTCCAACAGTGTTTCCAGGCATGAATATTACCAGGGAAAGAGAACTTCAATAGTTGTTGTGTCTACTGGTGTTATCAAAAGAACACCTTCGAATGTGTATTAGTGCGCAGTACAAACATTTGCGACTAATAGTTGTGGTAAAAAGTGTGTTCAAGTTACATGTTTTACGAACCTACAGAAAATCCCTCACTTTACAGATATATTTACATCATGTCCCTAACATATTTCAGTGACACCCTAACAGCCATACTTTTCCTTGTGTGAGAAATCAAAGTAGACGTTCGTTTTACTACAAGGCCTTAAGAAACAGTTCTGAGAGTGAAGATAGTTCGTCTTTGAAGATGTTACACCCATGGTTTGAATTCACAATATACCTGATGAATGTTCATTCCTGCAATGTTTCCAGGCATGTTTAGTTACCAGATAAAGAGAACTTCACTAGTTGTTGTGTTTTCTGCGGGTGTCAAAAGAACAGCTTAGAATGTGTATTAGTACATACTGGAAGCATTCGCATCTAGTAGTTGTGGTAAAAAGTGTGTTCAAGTTATATGTTTTACCAACCTCCAGGAAATCCCTCACTTTACAGATATATTCACATCATGTCTCTAACATATTTCAGTGACACACTAACAGCCATAATTTTCCTTGAGTGAGAAATCAAAGTAGACGTTCCCTTCACTACAAGGCCTTAAGTAACAGTTCTGAGAGTGAAAATACTTCGTCTTTGAAGATCTTACACCCTTGGTTTGAATTCACAATATACCTGATGAATGTTCATTCCCACAGTGTTTCCAGGCATGATTACTTACCAGAAAAAGAGAACTTCACTAGTTGTTGTGTTTACTGCTGGTGTCGAAAGAGCAGCTTAGAATGTGTATTAGTGCCTAGTAGAAACATTCGCGAGTAGATGTTGTGGTAAAAAGTGTGTTCAAGTTACATGTTTTGCGAACCTCTAGGAAACGCATCACTTTACAGATATATTCACAAAATGTCCTTAACATACTTCAGTGACACACTAACAGCCATACTTTTCTTTGTGTGTGAAATCAAAGCAGACGTTCGTTTTACTACGAGGTCTTAAGAAACAGTTCTGTGAGCGTAGATATTTCGTCTTTGAAGATCGTACACACATGGTTATAATTTTCAATATACCTGATGAATGTGCATTCCTACCGGGATTTCATGCATGTTTCCTTACAAGAGAAAGAGAACTTCACTAGTTGTTGTGTTTACTGCGGGT
>CAJQZJ010033078.1:0-15921 GCA_907164525.1 Lophiomys imhausi | reverse complement strand
AGTGACCTGGGGTTGTTATTTCCCATTAGTTTGGTATAGGTGGTGGTGCTGTGCCTCTTTTGGTTTAGTTGCTGAGGGGTTTTCTATTCCCTTTGTTTTCTTGGGTGGAGTTTTCTTCTCTGGGTTAGGATTTTCCTTCTAGGATTTTCTGTAGGGCTGGGTTTGTGGGTAGATATTGTTTAAATTTGATTTTGTCATGGAATATCTTGTTTTCTCCATCTATGTTGATAGAGAGTTTTGCTGGGTAAAGTAGTCTGGCTGGGCACCTATGAGCTCTCAGGACTTGTAGTATATCTGACCAGGCCCTTCTAGGTTTTAAAGTTTCTGAGGAGAAGTCAGGTGTAATTCTGATGGGTCTGCCATTGTATGTGACTTGACCTTTTTCTCTTACAGCTTTTAATATTCTTTCTTTGTTTTGTACATTTGGTGTTTCAATTATTATGTGGCGAGAGGAGTTTCTTTTCTGATCTAATCTGTTTGGTGTTCTGTAAGCCTCTTGGATTTTTATTGGCATCTCTTTTTTCAGGTTTGGGAAGTTTTTCTCTATGATTTTGTTGAAGATATTTCCTGGACCTTGGAGTCGGGAGTCCTCTCTTTCCTCTATACCTATAATTCTTAGGTTCCATCTTTTCATTGAGTCCTTGATTTCTTGGATGTTGTGGGTGAGAGATTTTTTAGCCTTCTAGTTTTCTTTGGATGTTGTACTGATTTCTTCCACTGAATCTTCCATGCCTGAGATCCTGTCTTCCATGTCTTGCATTCTATTGTTGATACTCACATCTGTAGTTCCTGTTCTCTTCCCTTGGTTCTCCACTTCCTCTTTTAACTCTGACTGTGTTTTCTTTATTGTTTCTATTTCTATTTTCATGTCTTGTATGGTTTTGTTCATTTTGTACATTTCCTTCTCCAGCTTGCTTGTTTTTGTGTGAAAATCTTTCATTGCTTTGTCCTTCTCCTGTTCAAGCTCTGTCACCTTGGCTTGGAGCTCTTTAATGGTGTTGTTCCTTGTTTTGACTTGTAGAATTGTGGCTTCTTTGAATTCCTTCATAGATTTAAGTTCTTCTTGCAGGGATTCTATCACTTTCCATAATGCAGAATTGTCAACGTTTTCATGTGTTTCTGTTGGTGTGAGGTCATCCGAATTAGATGAGCTAGGATAATTCTGCTTTGTTGGAGTCATATTTCCTTGATTTCTATTTTTTTTTTTTGACCTTTGGCCATTGGATGCGTTTAGCTGTCTGTTTTCTGTGCTTGGAACCACAGTGGATGATTTGGTGCAGGGGACGAGTTACTTGGCTATTTGTTGTTGCTTACAGGGGGATTTCAGGGTCACTCTGGTTTTAATCGCCTGAGGCACTGTGAGCTGGTGCAGCCTATTCCCAGGTTGTGAGTAATGGACCGGGATTGTTTCACTGCTCCCAATTCAGACTTCTCTATGTTGCACTCTGAGTTATCAGCCTGTAATGGTTCTGATGGTATGGACCTGTTTGCCCAGGCACAGATCCTGTGGGCTTTGTTTGTCGTCATGGAGGCTGACAGGGTCTCGCTCCACACCTAATATATCTGGATTTTCCAGAATACAGCTATGGTCCCGATTTCTGATTTCTCACTAGGCTTCTCGCCACAGTCCTGGCCTCTGTGCCTGATTCCCTCCCTGTCTGCCCAGCCGCGGGTCTCCCTTCCTGGCTGCTTGGCCTTGGGTACACCGAGCCCCGGATCCTCCGGCTGCCTGAGTGGTCCTCTCGCCCCAGCAGCTCAGCTGTGGGTGCGCAGATCCCTGGCCCCGCCCACGCCTGGCTCTCTCCCCAGTTGACCTGCCGTGGGTTCGTGGGGATTTGGCCCGGCCAGCCGGTCTCCCTCCCCAGCTGCACTGCCATGAGTGCGAGGGATTCGGCCCCTCCCGCCCGCCTTTGTGTTCCAGGCTTCCCGCGCTCTCTCGGAACCTCCCACCCTCCGCTTCACGAGCGGCTGCGGACCACCCGCTGAGCCCCCTGTTTGTCCCTTGCTAAGCCTTCCACTATCTCGCAAAATTTTTTAAGTGGGTATAAGTTCTACCTGAGGTGTGGGGGAGTCCAATAGGCTAGTGATCTATCGCCAAGTGGCCTCTGATCCTGCCTGCTGTGAGTTGGGGTGGATCTTACCAGGTGCCTCTCCAAATGGGAGTTCTCGAATCCCGGGTTTAGTGGCTTCCGTGTCTGCGAGAGATGGGGGAAGAGCCTTACCCTGGGACTTTTAACAGTCCCTTGGGAGCTGTGAGTGTTCCCGGGGGGGTCTGGCCCCTCCGGTTTTTGCACAGTGCCCAATAACTCTGTGTTTGTTATGGCTCTTTTTTCCCCCGTGTTCAAAATGCGTCAGTGTAGGTCACCGCCATCTTGGCCCCTTCGTGTCCTTGAAATCTTAAGACCACTTTCAATTGCTCACACAGTCAACTCTACTAACTGTAAAGATTTCTGAGTATTTCTAGATATGAACAGGTAGCATGAGCCCTGCTCTGAGATAGTGACTCAAACATGTGATCCCAGTGCTTAGGGATGTCCAGATCGTTCTTGTCACAGGCAACTATTGACTTTAATTTGCCCACTGTCATGCATAATTTTCTTGACAAAATATATTCAGGAATAAACCTCCTAGTTCTAAAGCAAAACATGAACCAACAAGTTGAAAACATCTTTTTCATGCCTTTGTTTTTCTGTTTCCAGTTTAATTACTCCATTCTTACTCTTAAGAAACCCTGTGAGTCTACACAACTGCTGTTCCTGTTTTCCTGGTTAGCTCTATACCCTGGTTGTAAGACCACATTTGCCAAAAGGCTTTTGGTATAGACTTTTATTAAATGATAGCCTTCCAGCTCTAGTGGTGCACATTTTTGTTATGCAAATCCTATGTTTCCTGGAGAATCTCCTAAGGTGACCTGCTATGATGGGTCTGACTCATTATTAAATACCATGAACGAATCAAATGTCTGTTTTTCAAAGTCTTTAAATTTAGGGAATCTCATTTTTAGTTTCTGAAAGAAATGAGTGATACGAGGTGGTATTAAATTTAATGTTTTAAGCCCCAGACTTGTTCCAGTATCCTCATTGATTTTCTATTTATGTGTCTGTTATAGAGAACAAAGTTGAAATATTTTAGTGTATTCTCAGAATTTTCTATTTCTCCTTATAACTCTGCCAGTTTCTGACTTTGGTGTTTAAAGATACCAGTAGTGAACAAATATCTAAAGATTGCTGTTCACTTTTGATGGATTGGCTACCTCATTCACAATTAATTCTCATTGGTAAAGTGCAAGAGGTCTTTGCTCTTTATTTTTAAAAATAAAGATGCTTACATAACAGTCCCTTGCCCCAGTTCACAAGATAGAAGGGTTAGGGGCTAGAGGATGGGAGGGCAGGGCTGGGAAGGGGGAAAGAGGACAATATGTTGGAGATGTAACCTGAAGCAACAAATAAATAAATTCATTAATAAAAGAATAAAGATGCTTCATTTTATTTGCTATTTTATTATTTATTTCAGTTATGGCGATGTCAGTAACACCTAAAATTATGACCTTATTAATACAGATTATTGTTACTATTGTACATTTTCTCCTATCCTTTAAAATGTATAGTTGCAAGACATTTGATGGATCGATAGTGCTGATAGATGATGGATAAACATCAAATAAAAAGATGCATTATGAACAGACAGAAAGACAGATGAATGGATAGATGATAGATAGATAGATAAATAGATTGATTGATTGATTGATTGATTGATAGATGGTAGATAGATGATAGATAGATAGATAGATAGATAGACAGACAGATAGATAAATAGATGATGGGTAGATGATGGATAGATAGTAGGTAGGTAGATATAGATGATTACACTCCTGTATAATTTTGTGTTAAACAATGATGTTTTGATGTATGGAATACATTTATAGACACGTCTCCATAGGACTTTATTACCCGTTAACATGGTTATCCATATTAGTTTGTGTAAGCACATTCTGTGGTGTACGTACAGACACAGAATCATCTAGAGTGTATTTTCCAGGATACACCCCTGTCACTGAATGGCACACAGTTCCCTTTATAGATAATACATACACAGACATGTACATATGTGATGGTTTCACGGTACTCAACTCTCTGCATATGTTCGTCATCTCTGCAATCTGCTTCCTCCCTTTGTACTCCTTGCACTTTCAGCCCCTGACTTTACTGATGTACAAGCACAAAGTCTATTCATGTGTTTGTGTAGCAGCAAACAGAATTAAGAGTGGGCACAGCTTTATTGACCATACGCCCTCTAGCAGCTGTTTCTTCCTATACGTGCTGTGCCATCCACCGGTGTACATTCTCCACTTTGCTTATGCATTCATTTAGTGAATAGGCACTTGCGTTGTTTCCATTACACCTGAGAACAGTACCTGGTCACATAATATGTTAATGTTGAACATTTTAAGATTTCACACAATAATTTCCAGAGTGTTCTGGACACCTTGTATTCCCATTATCAGTTTATGAGGCCTGTAATTTGTCCATAATCTTGTCAGAAATGTATATGACCATCTTTTTTCTTTTTCTTCTTTAAGTTAACATTCAAATATTCTAATTCATCCTTTCTATGAAGCACACACATCTTAAATTTTTGTTTCCAAAATAGATAGGGATGTTGAGTCCTTATTTATTCATTTTTTGTTGCTATACATTTTCTAGTAAAAAAAAAAACTGTACTTTATTTGCCCATTTATTTGTGAATTTGTTTTCTTATGCTTTGATGCTGCATTCAAGCTTTACACCATAATATAAAATAAAGCAATTTCCTTACTCAGCATGTGGTCTGTGTTTTGTATTCAGTCTCTTTCTTTTGAAGAGAGGTTTGAAATTTTTATGATGCTCAAATAATTATAATTTATTCAGTGGATCAAGTTTCTGGTCCCTAAAAGATAAAATTATGTATATACTTCAAAATTTCAGAGGAAAACAAATCCACAAAAATTCTCTCTTGTTTAAAAGATGCTGTGCTGAACCTATGGTATATGCATAGATGAACACTTAAAAAATTGAAAGATTATATCATAAAAATATTGTTGTGATGTGGGCCTTTCTTGACAGCATGTAGAATATATATGTCAGCAAAATTGCTCATTTTCCTTTCTGTTCTCCTGATACTTGTGCTATTATGCATTTTGTTTTAGATATTTTTTCCATTACTTTATTTATTTAATTACTTCACAGCTTGATTGCAGACCCCCTGCTTTCTCTCCTCCCAATCTTACCATCACATTCTCCCAACCCCCTCTCCCGCCGCCCACCCATTCCCTCTCCTTTCTCCTCAGCGTCCTGGCACATCAAGCTCCAGCAGGACTAATTCCTTCCTCTTCCACTGATGCCAGATAAGGCAGCCCAGCTACGGGAAAGGATTCAAAGGCAGGCTACAGAGTCATAGACAGACCCCATTCCAGTTGCTGGAGGACCCGTATACAGAATAAGCTCCACATTTGCTGCATATGTTGTAGGGTACCTAGGTCCAGCCTGTGCATGTTCTTTGGTTGGTTCAGCTCTGTGGGTCCCTATGGTTGCAGGTTAGTTTCCTCTGCAGGTCTTCTGGTGGCATCTTGTGATGTCCTCCAGTTCCCTCAATCTTTCTTCCCACCCTTCCGGAATCTGTAATGGACAACAGGCACTTAAAAGAAATGTTTTGGACGTTTTTATATCAGTTTCTGCTGTTGTTGCTGCTGTGACAAAATAACTAACAACAGCAGCTTAAGACAGGATTCGTGTCGACTAGCTTTTGCGGGAAGAGTTCACAGTGGCGGAGACTGTGTGGAGCAGGACAGTGAGCTGCTGGTCACATTGCAGACAGACACAGGCAGAAATTAACGCTGGCTGCTCGGCTTGCTTCCCCTTCTGACACAGTCTGGGACCCCAGCCTGTGCTCTGGAGTAGGGTGGATTCTCCCCACTGTTAGCTAAAACTGTCTGGAAATGCCTTCACAGACACACCCAGAGAGGATGTCCCTTGTGATTTTAAGTCCCATCAAACTGTCAGTCTCATCTTACAAATATGATTTCACATAATTATTATTCTGGCTCAAATGGTCAATTTTAAAGAGATGTGAGCAACAATAAAATAACATTTGTATTGACTTGCCCATTTGTCATCTACTGAACTCCTTTGGATCCATGTTGCTATCTGATTGCCCCCTTCCTTGTCCTAAGGGAACTCCTGTGACATTTCTCAAATGGAAGGTCTACTGAATACAAATTCTGCTGTGTGGAAACATTCTCCTTACTTTTGATTTTTAAGTGACATTTTCATTGGACTTAGAATGTTATGATGAAATTGTTTTTTCTTTCAACTTTCTGAAGTTTGCTCCATTGTCATCTTGTTTGAATTGGTATAAACAAGAAATCTCCTGCTTTTTAAAAATCTTTCTTCCCTTGTAAGGAAGTATCCTCCACACACCTCTAGGCAACAGTAAAAGCAAAGTAAGTTTCTTCATCTGCGGTTTCCATAATTGTATTTTCTACTGTGGCTTGGTTTTCCTCACTTGTCTTATCTTTGGATTCATACAGTTGCTCAAATCTTTCTGCTCATAATGTTCACTAGTTTTGAAATTTCTAAGCTATTATTCTCCCTCTTTTCTTCCTTTCCTTTCCTTTCCTTCCCCTTCCCCTTCCTTCCTTCCTTCCTTCCTTCCTTCCTTCCTTCCTTCCTTCCTTCTTTCCTTCCTTTCTTCCATGCAGTTATACTGAAACCCTAACTAAATACATCAACTTTCTGAAATTGTTGCCAAAGCTCCCTGAAGCTCTCGTAATTTTTAATTTTCTAAAAGTTACTTTTCCTCTGGGTTTCATTTTAAACTATTGCTACTGCTGTGTCTTAGGGTTCATTATTTTTTATTCTTCAATTAACAACCTGTTTTTAATCTCCTTTAATAAATATATTTTTTATTCTATGTATTGGAGATGTTTAAAAGTGCTTTATTTATTTTATGTGTGTGTGTGTTTTGTTTACATGTATGTATGTGCACCACAAGCATCCCTGAGGCTTGTGGAGACTAGAAGTTTACACAGGATCAGCTGGAACTGAGCTTATACATGGTTGTAAGTCACCATGTGAGTGGTGACATGGGAGCTGGGTCCTCTAGAAAAGCATCTGGTGCCCCTAATCACTGATCCATCACTTCTGCCCCTGACACATCATAGATTTATCCCGAGCAGCTCCTTTGGGGCCATTTTTATTTCTTCTAATTCTACACAGAACTTTTCAGTGTGTAAGCTATCATTATGCCTCTTTGTACATTTAGCTTGGAATGCTAAATCTATCAACTTAATTTGTTCAAAGTCAGTTTTAATCAACTAATTTCTCTGCGTGGTACTGATCATAACTATGTCACTTTCCAAGCTAGTTGTTTTTGTTTTTGTTTTGGTTTTGTAGATTATTTTGCCCATTGGATTCTAAATATGTTGACCTATTTTTTTTTTGGTGGTGAATATATTTTATGTTTGAACTTGTTCTGAGATGAGTTGAGTCACTTAGAAACAGTACACACTTGTGTGTTCTTCTGTGTGAGTGTACATGTGTATACAGATAAGTGTGTACATATGTGTACATACATGTATGGAAGCCAGAGGAAAATTTTAGATGTTGTTCTCAAGTAATTTATACATTAGTTTTACTGAGATAGGGTCTCTTGGTGACCTGGAACTTGCTAAGTAGGATTAGTAAGCAGGCCAGCAAACCCTGCCAAACACCTGTCTCCATCTGCCCGGTACAGGGATTCTAAGCACTGCCTGCTATGCTCCCCTTCCATTTCTTTATTTTTTTCAAATATGGGTTCAGAGACTCAAACTCAGACCATAATGCTTTCTTTGGTAGTATTTTAGTGGCTAAGCTACTCCCTACTCTCAGTAATATATACTTTTTAATCTTGCTTTCAAGATTTTTAATGTGAGAACAAATCAGGGTTGAAGCTGTTTTTTTTCCCAATACTGAGGAAAGACATGAATTTTTTGTTGTTCAGAGTCCTGTGAATTATAAAAATTTTCAATGTGATTATGATTCTGTGCATCTGAGACTCAAATACTGCTCATATATTTGGATAGCTTCTCTTCAGCCTTGGGTTCCTCTAACTGTTATGACTGATTAGTCCTCAGTGGCATGTTTGAGAGCATGTTCTATGTCTTGGAAATTTTTTCCTCTATATTACTATGTGAGATCCCCGAGTCTCAGTAGATGCTTAGCTTCAACTGTTCACTCTAGAAGGGGTACCAAGACTTTTCTGGGTGTGCTTCTATCCAGCATGTCCTTCCATCTTCTGAAAATGGTATGCTCTGGAGAGAAGGCCCCTGCAAGCTTCTCCATTTTGTCAGGACTACTGCTTTTCATTTCTAATGATCATCGTATTTTATCATTCAACCTGCTGAGTTTGTGTTTGGTATGGGAGAGCACCACTGCCCTGCACCCTCTCCTCCCCCTCCCTTCTTTCCTCTCCTCTTCCTCTTCTTCTTCTCTTCCTCCCTCCACCCCTCCCACCCTCCCATCTCTCTTCCTCCTTCCCCTTTCCTTCCTTCCCCCGTCTTCATACACTCATGGGCACATTCTCATGCACATGCACTCTGTCCTTTAAGTAGATCCTTACATCCCTGTTCCCTATGCTCTCCTCTTTCTCATCACTTACTCCTTCCATTAGTCTCTTTTTTCCTCTAGACAATTTCTCTTATATTTTCATGTTATATGAACATTCATGGTTTGACACATCTCCATAAAATCTAGGATCCCTGGTAACTTTCCTATAATTATAAATTCAGAAAGAGGATTGCCACCAAAAGTGTTGAGGCACTGTTGAATACTCACTCACTCCATCCAAATTCTTAACTGAAAAGGACAATACAAGCACATATGCTAAAAGGTATATCTAGAATTTTTAAACAGCTAAATAGCAACTAAAAGTCTTATGTTCTACTCTTTTCACGACCAAAACATCTGAAGATTTAAGTAAAGTGCCTAGTTATTTGCTTAACCATTTGAAAGATATTTATACTCTTTGAGTAACTGCAGCACAATCTTTGTAATATTTATGCTAGTATGAGCCAATATAAATGTCTCCTACAGTAATCTCGAGTCCTTTAGGATGTGGTGTTGTTGACACACTAACAAGGACTCTGAGAGTAAATAATCGTACTTGGTCCTGTGGCTGCTGAAGGTCATATGAGTGATGCGTCAGGACACGGAGGAAGGCAGAGCGCAGGCCTGTGGTGCTGCGCATGCGCACTCCGATGTTCCGCAAGGCATGAACTGAGTTACTCAGAAACTGGGGATTCCTGGCGTGATGCAGCCTCTGGAGAGCACCCTTGAAATACACTTGTCTTCATGAGTGTACCTGGCTACTCGGTGTTGTTACTGAGTTATCATTTACTTAACTATGCCACAAGAATACCAAATATTTTCACTTAGATAATCCATATTTATGGTTTGATGTTTTAAATTTACAACTATAATTCACAAGAAATAAATCACTGGGTCAAAGCATAAAATAAAAAATACTTTAATATAATTTTTATTACATATTTATAAAAACAAAAAAGTAAGTTAGAAAAATATCTCATATTGTGGCCTAAATTGAGAGTTTTAATTTATCTCTAAAATGCTAGCATATTGCAATTATAGAATCTTGGTAAAACAAAACCGTGTTGGAAATGGGTGTTTTCTATCAGAGTTCCAAAGATTTCTTTCCCTCTGGAGATTTCAGGCATTGGATATTTGGGCAGTTCTTGAGAATTCAGCTTCAGCTCCTTGAAATGTTAAAATCTGGGTTGTGTCTTGGAAATATGGAATGTGTGTTAAGCAGGATTCTTGAGTGTCATGGGTATATGTGTATATGCAGGTGTGTGTGGGTATATATGTAAATGTGTACACAGGTGGGAGTGCCCTTTCTTGCTGAGGTCAGAGATTGACAGCAGCTGTCCTGTTCTATCATTCTCACCTTATTCCTTTAAGACAGGGTCTCCCATTGACTCTGGAGCTCAGTGTCTTTGACTAGGCGGGTGGCTAGCAAACTCCAATGTTCATCTTATGCCCACCATCACCCAGCCATGGTGGTTTGCCTGAATACATCTAGCTTTTTATGTGGGTGCTGGGGACCTGTGCTCACATCTTCAAGCTTGCATAAAAACTCTCTTGTGCACTGATGGCAGCATTGCAGCTGTCTACTTAACCTCTAATGGTTTCCTCAAGCATATCCTCAGACCCAAGGTTCTTATGTCCAATTCTCATCATCCTATATTTTAGCAGAAGGCATTATCTACTTAACACAAAAGTTTTGGAAAATTGCTTCCATTTTCATCCTCATATTTATCTTTTTTCAACATTTATTTATTGCTTAAAGTTATGTCTTAATCACAGTCCCTTCCCTCCTCCCCCTCCTGGTCCCACCCTCCTACCCTCTTTCCCCTTCACCTTTCTATCTGCTTTTTAAAAAATTTTTGGTGTATCTTTTTTCCCCCAACAGTTCTCCCTTTTAGTCCAATAAAAGGCTGTTTTTCTTTTAACAATAAATACAATACAATATAATAAGAACAACTAGGCCACAATTATGAAAATTATAAGGTATAACAAACATTCCCAATGTCCAGTTCATACATATTTGGCAATTGATATTAATATTCTACTGTCTATCTATCTCGATGAGTTTAAAGTTCTATACCTAACTTGCATTACCCACTTAAAAACATCTTCTTAAACCTAGAACATCCTTTTAATTCCTAAACAGCTTAAAATTTAACTGTGAGACTATAACTATCTATTCTTCAACCACATCAGAGACCTGAGAAAGATAAATATATCTGATTATACAGGAAGTGTAGAGCCAGCAGCTTCCAAAACTAAGAAATGACAGACAACTGGCTTCCTTGGCCCCATTACTCTGACAGACATTAATTGTAAAGCAGGAATTATGAAGGACTTGCCTAACCTGTCTTGGCAGAGCTAGGCTTTTGACTTCCCTGCTTTTAAGTTTTGTCCATTTCGGACAGCATTCTATCTACAGTTGAAGCAAGGGTTTTCTCTTGTCTAGTGACAAGCTTGCCACTAATGCAGCCATCTCCAAATGGAGACTCTTCAATGCTCATGGTCTACTTGAAGTAGAATGGGGGGTTCTACTCTCCAGGAGTTGATATGTCTCAATATCAAAAAATCTTAAGTTAAGAAAACATTTTTGAGTGTCATATTCTACAGATCTCTTGAGGTTTTTGAAGACCACCTATCTATCTTCATATATTTAGAAAGCAAATGTTGCTTGTCTCTTAGCAACTTGATTTCTGATTAACTTAGAAAACATCTGTGAAACACTATGCTAGTATCTAATAAAACAAGTTTGAATGACTATTAGTTTGCATTTCTTAATTATCCTAAACAGTTTGTGACAGTTGCTATCAAAAGGCCAAAACTTTACATTACATTTTTAAGCTTTATATAGGTACAACACCTTAAAAAGAGTTAAACTTATAACAGTGTAGCCAAATATAATCTTAATTTTGTGTCAATATACAAAGATATAAGAGCATATTCAATAATATATCCTTTTTTCTTTATCATTCCTATATCATGTCTATATCCCCATTTTTTCTTTTCAAGTGTTTCCCCCCTACATAGGAAAGAGAGAAGGGTAGAGAAAAGAAAAAGGGAGAAATCTCTGGGTCTAACCTCCTAAACCTTGTTTAACAAGACCACTTAACAACTTGTAACCAATCCTCCTATAACAACAAACATCCATAACTCATCAAATGACCCCCCCCAAAAAAAATCACCCACCCCACCTTCTGGGAAAGGGATGTCGCTCTCTTAAAATTGCTTCCTGCTGATTTGAGATGTAGGAGACCCGTTTGGGGGCCCAAATAAGAATGGAAAAATGGTTAAGCAAGTTAATAGTAACAATTGATGTTCAGTCTTTTTGTGCTCAGCTATTTAAATATCCTAAGAAGTTTGTACTCAGAAGCTGAACTTTGTGTGGAAACTTCAGGGCTTTACTGGAGTCCTGGCTGGAACAGTCTGTGGAGCTGAACCATCTTAGTCATTTTGAAGTTGTTCTGGATGTTGATTTTTGAGGAAACATCTATTGAGGCAGTCTGGAAGGCTGGATCATCTAGGCTACTTGTCTTCTTTGGTACCTTGTCCCCTTTTTTCAGAAGTTTCAGCTGTCCAGTTGTCCCTGGACTCCTTAGATGAATGATTTTAATCTCCTGGAAAGATAAGAACAGACCCTTGCTCTAATCTTAACTCTGGGGTGCTACTTTTTTTGGCAGTTAATGTCTTTTCTAGAGCAAATTGGGTTTTTTTGACAATATAAAAAGTATTATCTTTAAATTGAGATTTTATTTATATCAAATAGACATTTCTATTCTGATACCTAAGAGAGATATTAAGAATAATATATATTACCTAGAGAATTAGTTAGAGTTTGTATAGATATTTTTTAAATGGACAGAAAATATATTTGATTCAATAAGTATTTCCTGAACATCTATCGTGTGAAAATTATACTGACAAGGAATTTATAGTGTTTTTTGAACATATTAATTTAAAGCTATTAGCTGGTGATTCTTTTTTTAAATAATGTATTTATTTTTATTTATGTACTCTGGTGTTTTGACTACATGTATGTCTGTGTAAGTGTGTCAGATCTTTTGGAACAGGATTACAGACAGTTTTGTGTTTCCATGTGGATGCTGGGAATTGAACCCAGGTCCTCTGGAAGAAGAGCCAGTGCTCTTAACCAATGAGCCATCTCTCCAGCCCTGCTGGTGACTCACTCTTTTGCATTCAATTCACAGTACAGAGATGGAAGGGTGCAATACCATTTCTTACCCATCTTAAAGTTTAAGGCCAACATTCCTACAACAAAAATCAGGTTAACAAGAGAAAAAGCAAAGCTGGGTGTGGTGGAACTCATCTTTAGTCCCAGCACTCAGGAGGCAGCAACAGGCAGACCTCAGTGAGTTCAAGGACATCCTGGTCTACAAATCAAGTCCAGGACAGCCAGACCTGGACAGAGAGAGACCCTGTCAAAAGAGAGCACACACACACACACACACACACACACACACACACACACAGAGAGAGAGAGAGAGAGAGAGAGAGAGAGAGAGAGAGAGAGAGAGAGAGAGAAAATCTTCTAATTATAATCTTAAGCAGCATGGAACTTTCAGACATGAAGACCTGAGAATCTAGTGGAACCCATTTTTACATTGATACAGGACAATCAAGTATAAATGTAATTGGAAAAGAAAGGTACACTTTAATGACAATAAGCTGAAGTATTCCATGATTGTCTTTTTTGCCTCTCTGTGGAGCTTTCGTATGATACAAAATTTCCCTGGAATGATGGTTTAAGGAGAGAGGAGCATGATCTCTTGGAGAGTTAGGGTTTGATTTATGGGAAAAGGGTTCTGGATTCTGCCACCCAGTTTAGGAAATAAAAATTCTTATTTATATGACTCACTTTCAGGGAGAAGAAGCCTGGGAAACAGCAGTGCTAGAGAAAGTTAAAGAGATCTTGGTTCTGAGACTGTCTAAATCCCCTTTACGTCATAGAACTCACCCTGTCTAAGTACCATGCTTAGAGAATTGCATTCTGAGCCCCCAAGAACAGAAAGCTCTTTGAGAGGGAAATCACTTTGTCCTGCCTGGCTTGTTCTTGACCAGGGAAAGAGGGAAGAAGGACAGACACGAAACCTCACGTAACGTAAATCTGGGTTGAGGTGGGCTATGGCACTCAGAGTCTCAGTGCTACATACCACAGGAAGCAGGGTTAGCTAGGCTGTAAGAGTGCAGCTCTGACTGTAAGCATCCAGAAGGGGGAAGATGTTGTCAATGGTTTCTGCACACTCTGTCAACTCACGCTCATGGACCAGAGGAAACTTTGCCAATTTCCATGAGTCTGAAACATCAGGGTCCTCGTCATTAATACATGTTCACTCAGGGATTCCTCTGCTCCCCACATAACATCATTTTTTTTCGTTTTTGTTTTTCACTTGTGAAGATCAATTTAACAAAGGAGGGTTTGTTCTGTCTTGTATTTTAAGGAGATACATTTCAGCACTAAGAGGAAGACATAGCAGTAAGAGCAGGATGGTCAGCTTGCCACATTGCATTGACAGCAAGGAAGCAGAGAGTAGCCAGGAGGTGGGACTGTCTATAAGACCTCAAAGCCCGCCCACAGTGACTCACTTCCTCCACCATAAATGCTTCCCTACTAAAGGTTCAATAACCTCAAATAGCAATACCAGGTGGGGAGCAAGTGTTCAGGATCATCAACTTATGGGGACACTTCCCAGGCAAACCACAGTAGAATGGCTGGAATAAGGAATGAGTTCTCTCAGCAGCACTGTGTGTATAAATATAAGAAAATTAATCTCATCCTAAGAGATAAGCAGAAGGATTTATGAAATTTTACATGGCTTTTTTTCCCAGCTACTAGGAGTGCCAAAATCTAAGTAGATCTACTACATTTTCCCATGTATATATATTCTAGAAATTGTTTTCATACTGTGAAAAAAAAGTGTATATGTTTTTATAACTAATGGAAGAGTCATGTTTAAGAACTTTCACTGGTATCCAATGAGAACCAGATGTATCATCACACATCAGCACAGAACATATAATATGACACACTAGTGTATTCACTGCAAAAACATATACACTATAGTGTACACTCTAAAGTATGAACAGTAATTAAAAGCATGCATATCGTTTCACAGTTTGCCATGGCTACTTGTTTGTCAATCTACATAATGTAAGAAAACAGTTTATGACAGAGATTGATTTAAATGAAGCAACTTTTGAGAGAGTAATCATAACTAAAAATGTTGGATATTTTCCCCTCTGTCTTTGAGCATTTAGACTTACTTGCATGTCTTTCAACTCTTCATATTGAGAGAAATATGTTACGAAACATATTTCTTGATGTTGGCACACATTTGCTTTCATTGTTCCTGTTTTACTTAATGTTCAGAATTTTGTGCAAAGGTGTCTTCAGAGCAGTTTTAGTTAACCGAAGTGGCACAGTAGATAGAAAACTAATGAAAAAAAAAAAGAATTGAGGTAAAAAGAAAAAAAAACTAAATTATTTATATTTTCTTAAATAGGTTAGATATTCTGAGGATGTAGAGGATTTTTTAGAAGACATGAAGAAACATGTAAGTGAGTGGTCTACCAGATGTTCGACTGAGATTTACTGCAGAGTTATAGTTAAGGCCTGTGTATTCATTCCCATAGTCAGTGCAGGAACTCAGCTTCTCTGCTTCCCAGCTAGTGGGTGACACAGATGTGTCCTTCATCTTTCCTTGCCTTGCTATGATCATGCATGGTGTCCCTGGGCCTTAGAGGAAAAGTTGTTTTTTGAAAGATGTATATTGAGTTTCAAGTGCCCATATCAGCGATGGATTATTTTACAAGTAATAAAAGGAACAAAGGGTCATAAGGAACATCCTGTGCATCAGTAACTTCAGAAAATCAACTAACAAATGCTAACTTTAAAGATTTGGACCAGTTAGCACACAGAAGTAGGTTTTATATTTTTGGTATATATGCAATTTAAATTATGAATATTTATGAAATATTATTTTTACTTATTATTCATCAGTAATTAATAGATTTTTATTACAATCTCTAAATTTCCATTATAAAATTGGCATACCCTTTGCATGACTAGGAGTTTGTTTTACTTAACTATCCTAGACAGTTTTAGACGGTTGGTATCAAGAGGCCAGAGCTTCACATTTTATTTTTAAGTATCTCTAGGTATGATACCATTAGGAAGCATTACCTTTAATTTTGTATCAATATACAAACATCTATTCAATTGTGGTTAAATATACTCTTAATTATGTATCAATATACAAAGATCAATGCCTATGTAGCCCAATACAAT
>CAJQZJ010033075.1:0-31414 GCA_907164525.1 Lophiomys imhausi | reverse complement strand
AGAGAGAGAGAGAGAGAGAGAGAGAGAGAGAGAGAGAGAGAGGTGGAGGAAGAGTGGTGTGTGTTTTGGGGGGACAGAGGGAACAGGGTTGTCACTGAAGTCTTCCATGTCCCTCTTTCTCAACTGTGAGTCTGCAGTTATCAATACCACGGCAAAAGTAGCTTCTTTGACCTTTAGAGTCAGCTGGAGCACAGATCATAGACATCCATATGGTTTCCGGCTTTGCCTCTTTTTAAAAACAATTATGTGGGGGGGGGAGCAGAGAGTATGTATAAGAGAGTACAAGGGTCATTTTGTGGATGACAGAGGCATCAGATCTGCTAGAGCCTGAGTTACAGCAGTGTGAACTGCCAGCACATGTAGGTGCTGGGAACTGAACTCCGATGTTCTGCAAAAGGAGTACAGTCTTTTGTTTTGTTTTTTGAGACAGAGTCTTGCTGTGTAGCCTTGGCTGTCCTGGAATTTGCTCTGTAGACCAGACTGGTCTTGAACTCACAAAGATCTGCCTGCCTCTGCCTCCCAAGTGCTGGGATTAAAGGTGTGTGCCACCATGCCCTGATGGAGTACACAATTTTAATCGCTGAACAATCTCTCCAGCTCCCAAAGTCTTACTTCTTAGCACTGTACAATGACGACTCAATTTCAACCTGCGCTTTGAAGAGGACAGTTAAACTATAGCAATGTTAGTTTCTAATTTTTGTTGCCCATCTACTCAAGTATATCGCACACATATAGGTATGATGTATTTCAAATCACATCCAGTAGCCTTATCCAATTCACCGTTGTGTTTTGGAGCTATCATATGGTCATCATTTTTCTGAGTGCATTCCACACGGAGGTGGTAAGACTGTAAAACAAGGCAGGAAACTCTATTCATCATCTGTTTGCCTACACACAAAAAAGGGGCAAGTTTATGCATGAAAGATGTAATGTGCTAGTTAGATTTCAAGGTTTCTAAACATTGGAGGCTAACTCTGGTTAGTTAGTGAGAAAGGACTTTATCGATAGGACACTGGCTAGCTCACAAAGTTGATGGAAAGGCTGAAGAATGAGGTTTGGACATGGACAGGAACCACGGGAAATGAAGCAGCCAGAAATAGAGACCAAATCAATATACAGGAAGAATGTAGTTAGTATCCAAGTTTCTGTCATTGGCATAGCCACCATTGAACATTAGATGCTGTGCTTGCTGCTTCCCCTTCCACCCATGGAAAGATTCTGTACTGCCATTTGGTTCTATATGTTACTCCATTGTCAAGGACTTAAGTAGTATCAGCTGACTAGAAGATCCCAAATCCAAACGCTACAGATGAAGGATCTGGGGAAGGGGCTTTTGGGTTCCACTGGAGGCTCCTTATTGGCACATGCTCCACCTAGGAAGTGTGGTAAGCTGGCCCTCATACAAAATGAGCATCCTAGAGAATATCAAAATTAAGCACATCTGGCTCCTGCCTATCCAAGGGAAAGGGAACTGAGTCATAGAATTTCTTAAGAGCTTTTGAGACTCATTGGGCCTTGCTTTTACTTGGAACAGATTGTGCAGTCACACACTGTGAAGTGAAGGGGTAGGGCTGCTCCCTCTTCTGCTCTGCAGAGCCCCATTCTCATCTTGTCTAGTTTTCTTTGCCTGTGCCTGAGGATTCTGTGCCATGGGCAGGAAGCTAGGACAAGATCTCAGGTTCCCTTCCCACCTGATCAGCAGAAGACGGTCTACAGTGGCATGTTTTGGACTGTATGGTCAAGCATGAAGATGGCATTTAGAATCTCATTTGGCTGCAGATCTACCTTCTCTAAGACCTTAGGGGGAAAGAGGCGCGGTGACAGGGTTGATTCCAAATTTCACCCTAAACTTCCAGTGAGCAGCTCCTTTGTTATGGTTTGAATCGGGTTTGTCCCCCCTGAAACTCATGTAGCTATCTGGTTGTCGCTGTGGCAGTGTTGGTAGTGGGTCTTTAAGAGCTGGTTAAGTTGTTAAGAGACATTATTGGCTTTTCAGCAGGACTAGGTTCGCTTTCAAAGAGCAAGGGGCTTCAAAGAGACCCAAGTGTTCTTCCACATGTGCCTACTTGTCCTTCCCTTCCCCTTCTTCCTCCAAGATGATGCTCAGAACCATAAACCAAATAAACTTTCTTTTATGCAAATTAACCAATTAGCTATTCCATCATAGCAACAGAAAACAATCTAAGACGCACCAAGACTGGCTGGCATATGTCTTAACATGAAAACAATATTCTGTCAGATCATGGTACCGGCAGAGGTAGAAGAGTCAGAACAATGACATGTTCTCAAGTCTCATCTACACAGGGTGCTACTGATGGACAGATGTCACATGCCCACTTTGGTGATTTAAATATCTCCCACAGGCTCAAGTGCTTGGACATTTAATTCCCATCTGTTTGGGAAAGCCGTGGGATCTTGTGGAGGTAGAGACTTGCTGGAGGAAGTGAGTCACTGGAGGTGGGTCTTGAGAATTTATACCCCAGCTACATTTCCTGTTTACTCTCTGCTTCCTGAGTGTGGGCACAGTATGGCCAGCCTGCTATTCCTACTACCATGCCTTCCCTGCCAGCTGCCATGTCTTCCCTGCCAGCTGCCATGTCTTCCCCACCATGACAGACTGTATCTCTCTGTAACTGTGAGCCAAAAGAAATTCCTTCTCCCTTAAGTTGTGTTTATCAAAATATTTAGTCACACACAGAAAAGTCTTGCACACATTCGTGCACACACACAAAAGTAGGGTATATTAGAGGAGAGAAAAAACATATTTCAAATGTAACCGTTGTTTATGCTTCTGTCTAGAGAGAGGGGATTACATGGGTTTTTTTTTTCTTTTCTTCACTTTTTTTCCCCCAGAGGGAAGGAACATTTATGTTTGCTATCTTAGACTGTGTCCAGGAGGAATCATATCTTTCAGTGCAGTGGCTTTGGTGTATTTGTAATTTTACCGTTCATTAAAGGTGGAAGGAAATCTGTGTACTAATGAGATGGATGTGTGTGCCTATCTTCATGGAAGGAGTTAAATCTTGGCTATTCTATACATAGAGTAGTGGTTCTCAACCTTCCTAATGCTTTGACCCTTTAATACAATTCCTCATGTGCGGTAACCCCCAACCATAACTGCAATTTTGCCAGTTATGAATCATAATGTAAATATCTGTGTTTTCCAATGGTCTTAGGCAATCCCTGTGAAAGGGTCATTAGACCCCCCAAAGGGGTCACGACCCACAGGTTGAGAATTGCTGACACAGAGCATTGTCAACACTTTTCAAAGTTGCTCATTATTTTGCTGTTGTAATCATCAATGCAGCCAATGCTGCATTTTATAAATGGAGAGTAGAAAACAGTAGAAGTGTGCATAGGGTCATTTCAGGAGTTGTTGGAAATCCTGTCCAAATCTTCAGCTAGAATACATTTAATGATTTATTTTAAAAGATGAAAGAAATGCAAGTCAGCAACTCAAATGGCAATCTTAAAAAATCAAGCATTCTTGCCAAGAGAAAGGCTTACCACCAATTCAGTCATCTCCCACTGGAGATTCTTCGATGCTCATCTTCTACTTGGAGTAGAATAGGGGGTGCTTCAACTGTAGACAGACTTCTGTCCAGAAAGGACAAAACTTGGAAGCAGATAAGTTGACAGCCTAGCTCTGCCAACACAGGGTAGGTAAGTCCTTCATAATTCCTGCTCTACAATCAATGTCTGTCAGAGAAACGGGGCCAAATGGCTGAAGATTGATGCTGTAATGTATGGAGAGAAAATGGGAACTGTCCAGGCAGCCACTGGTATGTCATTTTTTAGTTTTGGAAGCTGCAGGCCCTGCACTTCCTATATAATCAGATATATTTATCCCTCTCAGGTCTCTGAGGTGGTTGAAGAATAGATAGCTAGAGTCTCATAGTTAAATTTTGAGTTGTTTAGGAATCAAGAGGGTGTTCTGGATCTTTGAAGATATTTTTAAAATTATGAGGCAAGTTAGTATGAAAGCTGAGTTAGATATAGAACTTTAAACTCATGGAGATGGTTGGATAGTAGAATATTAAAGTCAGGTGCCAAATACATAGGGACTGGACATTGGGAATGTATGCTAAGCCATATAACTCTTATAATTGTGGCCTATTTATTTCTGTTGTTTTGTATTGTATTTGTAGTTATAAGAAAAAGAACCATTTTGTGGACTGAAAGGGAGAGCTGTTGGGGGGAAAAAAGAAATACCTTAAACTAAAAAAAAAAAAAAAAGGGGGAAGAGGATGGGGGGTTGAGGAGGAGGAGGAGGGTGGAAGGGTGGGACTGGAGGGGGGAGTAGGGAAAAAAATCAAGCATTCTGTGTGTCTTATCATTTTTTAAATTAACATGTTAAATATAGCTTAAAATATTTTTATTTTATTCTATTTTTACTGAAATATACTGCATTATTATGTTAATGTATTATATTACTGGGTATAATGTCAATGTGTCCAGGTCTAAGTAATCTCAGTGACCTATTCATTGCCTAAAAGGTGATTTTGTAATGATTTGTAGTCACATTTCTATTGTAATATGTAGAAGAAAAGGCAAAATTCTTACTTTAAGTTCCTTTTATTTTTTAGAAGTAGCCAGGTCGATGCGCTCTTACCACATTACCTGTGTACTCCTGGGCAGGGTCAAAGGTTAGCCAACATTCCTATGGCTAAGAACTTTACTTTGTAGACCAAGGCCAGACTGGGAGGTGTTTCATTTTCATATCCTTCACCACACATGTGATTTATCAGAAAGATACACATATAGCTACGTGCCCTTTGTGTCCACTTGGATTCAAGAACACCCGTAGTTACGTAGAACCATTGTTTTGGTTATTTGTTTGTCTGCCTTACTGCAAGAAGGGACATTAGAACCATTTCCATTACAACAAATTCTTGGTGATACCAAAAAAATCAAGCATTCTAACAAAATATAATATAAAAATTACTAATTTTATTAATAGTTATATACTGAGGGATAATGGTAGAAAAATATTACAAGTTTTGACCCAATTAAACGATTATGCTTTTGTAAGTGCGGCAACTGCTTGCACAGTAAAAACACTGCAGTTCATGACAAGCAGTGGTCTTGTCACTATTGCAGCAGGAGGCTCATCTTGCCTGACTGCATGGGATCATTGCACAGAGAGCCCACAGCTGTTGATGACAGTTCTCCTAGGCAGTACATGTGGTTTTTTAAATGTGGGTTCTGGGGATTGAACTTAACTTCTCATGCTTGTGAGCAAGCACTTTCCTGATTAAGCTATCCCCTGGGTACCCTGTCTCGAAATTTTAAAACAAAACAAAACAAATAAACAAAAAAAGGGGCCCCATGTTTTCATTTTGTACCTGAGTCTACATGTTCTGTATCCAGTCCTTCTTTGCAGAGTTCTGGCAGACACCCAGTGGGAGAGAGTTAGAATTCAAAGTTCAGTATGCAACTTTTCCCCCAGTCCCCATGTTTTCTCTGTGGTCTTTTTGCCCCTTCAATGAGCCTGTTTGTCCACCAGTCCACAGCTGATACAGTGATCTGTTATGTATTTTAAATATTAATTAATTGCTTCCACAGGCCGGATTGCTGTCTGTTACTTTGCTTGCTAACCATTGATTCTGATTGGTTTTAATAAAATGCTGAGGCTGTGATTGGGCAGAGAGAGGTAGGTGGGGAAAAGGTTGGTGGACTCTGGAGGAACAGAGAAGTTCATGGGAAGAAGCTAGGAGAGGAAGGAAAACACACATAATGGGATAGAGATGTAAGAACAGTATACCACGTGGCCTGGAACATCGGCACAGTGTGGAGAATAACAGCGCAGGGGACATATGTATATTATACGGGGTTTTATTTGGGGAATAGAATTATAAACTAGTTTGGATGGGCTAAGATTGCACAATCTAGGCTAAGGTTTGTTAAAATTCATCAGGTGTCTGTGTGATTATTTACAATGGCAGATTAAGGATTAACACCACTGACCAATTACCCATAATATAAAAACTATTAATAATTTAATTGATTATTTCTACACACAGCCCTTCTACATCTCCTTTTCTGCCACAGTCAGGGAAGGGACTGCCATCTGCCATGTGACAAGAGGTAGAGATGTCCCGTTTCACTGTTTTTGTAATTCTGTGTTTGAAATCACTTTGCTTTCTGAAGTGTTTCCCCCCCGCTCGCCCCCTGTAGACAACAGCAGAGTAGAAATTTTATATTAATTCCCAGTTTGTCCATTCTGTAATTTTGTTAACAATTGAGGCCTACAATGTTGGGACATGAAGAGATGGTTCAGTCAGTAATGTGCTTGCTCTGTAAGCATTTGGGTTGGATTCCCACCGCCCACATGAAATGCAGGATGTGGTAATGCACATTTACAATCCTAGCTCTGGGGAAGTGTAGACAGGAGGAGCTCAGGAACTCGATGGGTAACAAGTCTAGCCAATCAGTGATCTCCAGATTCAGTGAGCCATTTTGTGTCAAAAATAAAGTGACAGGAGAACAATTTGAAGGAGACACATGATATCAACCTCTGGCCTCCATACACATGTGCACACACATACATGAATTTATACATATACAAGATTGTAGGTCAGTTTGTGGATATCCACTGGCTTTACCTTTATGTCTAGAGTTGAGCAATGCTGGGCAGAGGAAACTGGTCTTATAGAAGAAAGTAGAGACAAAAGCAAAAAAGTTACTTTTTAAAAACTTAGGGGGAGGAAGATTGAACAATAAAAAAATAATGGATTGCTTAACACCAGTTTACTTTGGGTGCATTTTAATTAATCAACCAACTAATTGTGCTGGGGTTTGAACCAAGAACCTTGCACGTTAGGTAAGTGCTCTACCATGGGGCTACCCCAGCTCAATTTCTCGGTTAAGTGTACTTGCCTAAGACGTTAGGGGGAATGACTCCAGTCTGTTGTTTAGGTTGGCCTGTGGGGACTAGTGCTGGAACTTAATCCAACCAATGACCTGTAATTTTTATTTAACAATCATCACTCCTCTCATCCTTTGCCCTTGAGGTTTTATACCTTTTGTTCCTTTGCTTTGATTTTATAAGGTTTTGGGAGTTCAAGCCAGGCATGAATAGTACTCTCAGTTTAGCTCCCACAGAAACAACTGGTCTCCTCCTCAGCACTACAGATGTTGTTGCTTTATGTAATAATTAAATTATGTAACTACAATAACACACATAAGTGGCATTAGGCAGTTTATGAACAAACCTATTCCCTCTTGTCATACATGTAACTTACTGGGAACAAAAGTATGTGGCCTTTTGTTAATTCACTTTACAGGGACAATGAAGATTGTGGTTGAGACAGCAAGTTAGAGTAAATGGAGACCAACAGCCTCTGTCTGCTCTAGGTAAATGAGTATGACATCATCTGTTGTCTTGGACACCAAACTGATTCAGCTTCTGGAACAGCCAAGTTACAGAAGTGAACCTGTCTTTAAAATGCCATCATCAAGCAGCTGTCACCTCTCTAGGGCAAAGGTCTTTCCTGCCCTTGACATGGATGTTATTAAAGTATTCAGGCTGTGGACTTGGGTCATCCACCATGTCTGGCCTAACTCCCAGAAATCCCTTCCTCTGCCATGATCGTTTCATTGACTTTTGGCTGCAGTTTTGAAGGCTTTCCTTCGCACCTTCTATTCCCCGGAGTCTCCCTTTCACAGATACCTGGCTCCACCAGCCTCTATCCCTTCCTGAACTCTTCAGGACAAATACTTCCCTGGCATGGGAGAGCCACGGGAGGGGGTGCAAATGCTTGATGAGCTTGGTTTTTTTTTTTTTTTTTTTTTTTTGTTAGCATGGCTTCTTTCTCTGCAGAAAGTTACTTTCACTTTCCAAACTTCAAATAGATTTTATATCCCAAGGGATTATAGCTTAAAAAAAAAAAGTGTGTCCCTTTATGATCAGTTCAATGGGGGTTCTGAGGAGTACAGAGTAACTGCTTATATCTAGCAACTCGTGTTTGGCCTTTTCCTTACTCTGGTGACTTCCTAGTTTTGAAACTCTTCATCTTCCAGTGCCCCGGAAAATAGAAGTCTCTGATTTGAGCTTCCTAGACAACTTTGAAAAGATATATATTTAGCCTTTCCTCTGCATAGCAACCTGTTTGTTCTGTGGTTAATATGCAGACAGAAGCAAATGAATGTGAATTTGCCTTTGTAAATAGAAATTAAAACAGGTAATTTGGGGGGATAAAGATTAAATGTGATTAAAGTCAGGCAGAGAAAACTACTGATTGGAAAGAAGACTCTAATTGGAAAGAAGACTCATGAAGTCAGACATACTCTAATGTGGCGAGCCACAAAACTGTGGTGAGCCGCAACCCTAAGATGGCGCCTGGCTTGATGCCAGAAAGCTCAAGCTTAGCTGTAAACAAGCCTTAGTTGGTAGCAGCTGCCTAGCCCGGTGTGCTTCCTCCTTTTGTGAGCCTATCTTGGATCACCAGGTGGCATGATCTGATTGGGTTTGAGTAGGCATATAAGGGCTTGGGGGAGGAGAAGCAGAGACACAAGCAGAGAAGCAGAGACACAAGCAAGGATTCGGAAGACTGTTTTCAAGGGACCTGAATAAACTGCTTGAGAAGAGCTTTTGCAAGTTGCGTCGTTCTTGCTGGTCGAGGGGGACGCGACAAGTGGTGGCCCGTACGGGGAACCAGAAAAGACTCAGAACTCTTGCAGTCAGGGGCAGTGCACTGGTAAGTTCCCGGGGTAAATTGGGACAATAAAGTTTCGCGGAAATTGCAAACTAAAGGTAAAGTTTCGCGGAAGTTGCGAACTAAAGGTAAAGTTTTGCGGGAAACTGCGAACCGAAAATAAGGTCTCCAGAGGGAGCAATAAGGACCTCGGTAAAGAGGCAATAAGGTCTCCGGGAGGGAGCAATAAAGTTCCGGGATTCGGACGAGTAGAAGACACAACTGGCAGAGCAAGGTGAGGAAAGCAGAGAGTGCCTCACAGAAATGGAGCGAATGCTGGCCTTGCTGGCCTTTATCAGTTGCTGGGAGAAGCTTGGGAGAGATCTAGATTTTGCCTGGGAGCAAGGTACATTGCAGGGAGGAGCACCGCCTATTTGGAGACTTGTTCGTAGTTGTTTAGGAGATCAGAGATATTGCAAGGCCGTAGAAAAGGGACAAGAGGCATTAGAGCAGTTAAAAGAGGAGCGTTTGGTCAAATCTGGGAAAGATACTTCGGAAGAGGATAGCTCAGAGTCTGAAGAGGAACTTGAAATGTTAGCAAAGGATATGGAGAAGTCATCTTTGAGGAAGAGTTCTGACTGCACCCGGATAGAGCCCTCAGGTCCGGGGCCGCCTGTGTTGGCGCCGCCTTCATATAATGAGACTTCCCCTCTGAGTGGTCCTAGTGGGCGGTCATTCTGTCCAAATGTCTGGAGGGAAGTGAGACATGAGCTGTACTACCCTGTCTTTCAGGATGGAGGGGGAAATCGTTATCATGAACCCCTCGATTTTGAGGTAATTAAAGCACTTGCTGAGTCTGTCCGCACTTATGGGATTAATGCTGCTTTCACTGTAGTTCAGGTGGAAGCTCTTCATCGTTATTGCATGACTCCTAGTGCCTGCCTGTCCTCTGGGCAGTATTTAGATTGGAAGGCTTTCTTGATTGAGTTTGTTAATGAACAAACTGCTGCTAATTGTGCAGCAGGAAACCCAGCCTGGGATGTGGACATGCTTCTTGGGCAAGGTCGATATGCTCAACAACAAACTGGGTATCCGGCTCAGGTGTTTGAGCAAATCAATTTAATCGCAACCAGAGCTTGGAAATCATTGCCTAACAAAGGGGCAGTGAATAGCAATCTAACTAAGATTATTCAGGGTCCCCTGGAGCCTTTCTCAGACTTCATGGCTAGAATGGTTGAAGCAGCTGGAAGGGTATTTGGAGACCCTGATTTGGCAATGTCCTTAATTAAACAACTTGTGTATGAACAATGTACAAAAGAGTGTAAATCAGCTATCACCCCTTATAAGAACAAGGGGTTGGAAGCCTGGATGCCTCAGTGCAGACTGCCGCTACCTTGAATAATTTGTCAGCCAATGTAGCCACGGCCTTGGATATATTGTGGCAGGTGGCCCAGATTGGCTGTGAGTGGAAAATGACTGGTTTGTGTGTGACCTCTGTGCCATATCAAAATTATACTGTAGCTGCAAATTTGTCTAAGCAACTCTCTCAGTATCTTACAGGAAATTGGTCTGGTGAGTTTGATAAGCTGATGCAGAATCTGAGAACTGCCATCGTGCATGTGAATTCCACCCGGTTGATGTCTCTGTTGCTGAAGGACTGTCAACATGGATCCTCCGAGCCATGAATCATCTGAAGGAATGGGCGGGAATGGGTGCCCTAGGAGGCATGCTCTTCCTAGTCAGTTTCATTGTCCTATGGTGTATCTGTAAGATGAGGATTTCACAGAGGAGAAGTAATGCCATGCTGGTGCAAGCCTTTGCTGCCTTGGAGGCTGGACAGCCGCAAGCTTGGTTGACTGTCCTAAAGGACTAAGCTATCATCACGCTCAGGATGCGAGGCTAAGCACTGCACTTGGGGTCAGCTTCTAGCGACTTCAAGAAGGGCATGTTTGATTGCATATGGGTTGGTATCCTAGTTTCCCATCTCTGAGAAAAAGATACCGGATGGTTATGGCACCAGCCTGGTTGGCTACTGGGCGTGGGGTCATTACAATGTCCTTTACATGCATATCAGAGATCAGACCTCTACCATTGCCTGTTGTGTTTTAAAACAAAAAGGGGGATCTGTGGCGAGCCACAAAACTGTGGTGAGCCGCAACCCTAAGATGGCGCCTGGCTTGATGCCAGAAAGCTCAAGCTTAGCTGTAAACAAGCCTTAGTTGGTAGCAGCTGCCTAGCCCGGTGTGCTTCCTCCTTTTGTGAGCCTATCTTGGATCACCAGGTGGCGTGATCTGATTGGGTTTGAGTAGGCATATAAGGGCTTGGGGGAGGAGACACAAGCAGAGAGACACAAGCAGACAATCAGAGACACAAGCAAGGGCATTCGGAAGACTGTTTTCAAGGGACCTGAATAAACTGCTTGAGAAGAGCTTTTGCGAGTTGCGTCGTTCTTGCTGGTCGTGAGGGACGCGACACTCTAATCCTTCAATGATGAAAAAGGGAGTGCTTTGAGACTGGAAGTTAAACTTTTCTTGAATAGGGCAGTTGTAGCATCACTCCAAGAAGTTGTTTTTTATACAATTGAATAGGTGTCTTAGTTGGGGTTACTATTGTTGTGACTAAACACCATGATCATTTATTTAGCTCTCAATTCCATATAACAGTTGATCATCAAAAGCAGTGAGGGGAGGAACTCAAGCAGGGCAGGAACCTGGCAGCAGGAACAGAAGCCATGGGAGGAGTGCTGCTCAATGGCTTGCTGGGCCTGATTTCTTTTAGAACCAGGAACCACCTGCCTAGGGGTGCACCACCCACAATTGTAGTAGGAATTAAATTATTCTGTATATATTAACTAAAGCTGGAAATCAATATGGTGGCAGTTATTCCTTAACCCTCTCTTTTCCAAAGAAAAGACACAGAGAATTCATAAGCCTTAAAGCAGTACAGCTGGGCAGATATCAACCCTCAAGCTGCCTTGTCTGCTTCCCTGCCAAAATCCCAATACTTGTACTTGTTCTTTTTGGGCTATTTCTGCTCTATCAGGCCAGTCCAAAGAGCAAGTTGTTCTTGACCACATGCTTCTAGTCCTTGCAATCCCATAGCAACTTCTCTTCACCTCTCTGTCTCCTCTTTTCCCCCCTTGGGGTCCTTCTCTGACCCCAAAACCCAGGGAACCTTCACTCTACCTACCTCTCTTCTGCCCAGCCCAGGCTGTAGGCATCTTTATTAACCAATCAGGGATAAATTGGGGGCAAGGTTTAGATGACATCATTAACATTTGAATACATAGCAGCTCCAGATCAACCCGAACACACAATGGGTTGGGCTCTTCCCCATCAATCATTAATTAAGAGAATGTTCTACAGGCTTGCTGGCAGTGGGATTGTATGGGAATTCTCAATTGAGGGTCCCTCCTCTCTGATGACTCTAGCTTGTGTCAAGCTGACATAAAACTAGCTAGCACTTGAAAAGCTTCTGTTAGACAATGGACACTGTCAAGAAAACAAAACAGCAGTCTACAGACTGGGAAAAGATCTTCACCAACCCTACATTTGATAGAAGGCCAAAATACAAAATACATAGAGAAATCAAGTAAATAAACACCAACAAACCAAATAATCCAATTTAAAAATGGGGGTCAGAGGGCTGGAGAGATGGCTCAGCGGTTAAGAGCACTGCCTAGTGCTCTTCCAAAGGTCCTGAGTTCAATTCCCAGCAACCACATGGTGGCTCACAACCATCCACAATGTGATCTGGTGCCCTCTTCTGGAATGCAGGTGTACATGCAGATAGAGCACACATATGCATAAAATAAAATAAATCTTTAAAAAAAAAATGGGGGTCAGAGCTAAATCAAGAATTCTCAACAGGAGAGTCTCAAATGGCAGAGAAGCACTTAAAGAAATGCTCAATGTCCTTAGTCATCAAGGAAATGCAATGCAAAATGACTCTGAGATTCCATCTCACACCTGTCAGAATGGCTAAGATAAAAAACTCAAGGGACAGCACATGCTGGAAAGGATGTGGAGAAAGAGGAACACTTCTCCATTGCTGGTGGGAGTGCAAACTTTGGAATTCCAACCACTTTGGAAATCAATCTAGTGGTTTCTCAGAGATTTGGTAATAGTTCTTCCTCAAGATCCAGCTATACCACTCTTGGGCATATACCCAAAAGATGCCCCACCGTACTTCAAGGACATTTGCTCATCTATGTTCATAACAACTTTATTCACAATAGCAGGAAACCAGAAACAAGATGGCCCTCAACTGAAGAATGGATAAAGAAAAGTGGTACATTTACACAATGGAATACTACTCAGTTATTAAATATAAGGAAATCACGAATTTCACAGGCAAATGAATGGAACTAGAAAAGATCATCCTGAGGTAACCCAGACCCAGAAAGACACACATGGTATATATTCATTTATAAGTGGTTACTACTATATAGTACAGGATAACCAAACTACAATCCACAGACCCAAAGAAGCTTAGTAACTAAGAGGGCCCAAGGGAAGATGCTTGAATCTCACTCAAGGAAAACAGAATAAACAGCGGAAGTGGTTGAAGAGAGGGAATTAGGTAGGACAGGGAGAGAGGAGGGAAAAGAGGGTGGGGATCAGATGTGGGGAGAGCAGGGGTGGGAGGTGAGAAGGGTTGGAGAAAATGGGAAAACAAATGGGGCATCTCTGAGACAAGCTGGAGACTTGTGACAGGGTAGGCCACTGGGAGGAGATGGGGGTGACTCGCTGAGACACTGAGACTGTGACTCTGGCAGTCAGGGGTGCAGAGACTGAAGAGGCCTCCTTCTAGCTAGGTTGGACTTCTAGGGGAGGGAAGGGATCACCAACCCACACACAAAACCTTCAACCCAAAATTTACTCTGTACGCAAGATGTGCAGGGATAAAGATAGAGCAGGCATTGAGAGGATGTCCAACCAATGACCAGCCTAACCTGAGACCTACCCCTAGGGAGAGAGCCAACCCCTATCACTATTAATGATACTTTGCTGTGCTTACAGACAGAAGCCTAGCATAACTGTCCTCTGAGAACCTCCATGCAGCAGAGGATCCAAACAGAGGCTGAGACTCACTGCCAAACATTAGGCGGAGTGCAGGATGTCTTATGGAAGAATGGGAAAAAAGATATAAAGACCTGGAGGGGACAAGACCTCCACAAGAAGACCAACAGAGTCAACCAATCTAGGTCCATGGGGCTCACAGAGACTGAGCCACCAATCAAAGAGCATGTATGAACTGGACCTAGGCTCCCTACACATACATAATGAATGGGAAGCTTGGTCATCATATGGGCCCCTACCAAGTAGAATGGGAACTGTCTCTAGCAAGAACTATGAGGCCTGCTTTTTGATCACTTCCCTCTAAGGGGGCTGTGGTGCCTGGCCTCAATGGAAGAGGATGTACTCGGTCCTGATGGGACTTGATGTGCTGGGGTGAGATGGTGTGGGGGGGCACTCCCCTATTCTGAGTAGAAGAGGGGGGGGGGGGGGGGGGGGGGGGGGGGGGGACCCGGCAGGGGGGGGGGGGGGGGGGCTATAATTGGGTTGTAAAGTGAATAAATAAACTGAAAGAAAACCTAGTCAGCAATAGATAATGTCAACGATTCTTCCTTGGAAGTTTTAATGTCAAAAGATCTTTCCTTGGGGCAGAATCTTTCCATCATCCGTAGCTTATAACTTTTTCAAATCTTCCTTTTGTTTCCACAGGTATACAACCAGTTCCCTTAGGGTGGAATAAACTCAGAACCGTGTGCCAACGTAGGGGCTTTCCCAGACTCAGGGACTGTGCATGAGCTCACTCTTTATATCAACTTATAAATATGGAGCTATTATTATGTTAATTTACTAGATGGTGAAACTGAGGCACATGCTACCAACTGTAGCAAGCAGCAGCCTTTGTAGAAGGAATAGAACATCTATAAGCCAGACATATAAGTTCTAAGGATAGTCCATGTGGAAAATAGTTTTGCTTGTCTGACTGACCAGCTAAATCCTATCTAAGTGTATTACAAGCATTTGCCTTTACTGAACATGCAAGATACATTCTACAGACAGTATGATTAGTACGTTTTTTTGAGACAGGGTTTCATATGTAGCCCTGGCTAGACTGACTGACCTAAAACTCATAGAGATCTGCCTGCCTGTGCCTCCTGAATGCTGGGATTAAAGGCATGTGCCACCACCATGCTGGCTGACAGTATGACTATTTGATAATAAATGTTTGATGAACTTAATTTGAGAATATCTTTTGCTAACATACCCCTGGAGCAAGCCTGTAGAGAAGCCCTCGCCCAGTGTTTCTCAACCTGTGGGTCGAGACCCCTACAGAAATCACTGGTATTTACATTAGGATTCATAGCAGTAACAAAATTATAGTTATGAAGTACCAATGAAAATAATTTTGTGTTGGGGGTCACCACAACATGAGGAACTGTATTAAAAGGTCGAAGCATTAGGAAGGTTGAGAGCCACTACCCTAGAGCAACCTAACTAACCTAACAGACAGTTGTGTGATTGAACAAGATGACCTAATTTGTAGCCCCCTTCTTTAGTTATGACCAATGAAAGAGGAAAATTTAGTTCAATAGAGTCAAATGGTATCTTGTGAATTTTTTTTTTTTTTTTTTGGTTTTTCGAGACAGGGTTTCTCTGTGTAGCCCTGGCTGTCCTGGACTCAATTTGTAGACCAGGCTGGCCTCGAACTCGCAAAGATCCGCCTGCCTCTGCCTCCCAAGTGCTGGGATTAAAGGCATGCGCCACCACTGCCTGGCTATCTTGTGAAATTTTATCAGAGGTCTGTAAAAGAAACTCACAGGGCTATAACCTCCAATATGAAGACTATTCTGCGGTATGAAAGAACTTAGAATGCAAGTAAGACCTACTGTTAAAATCTCAAACAAGCAGCAGCTCTAAGGTCCTAAAACTATATCAAACTCTTTCCTAATATAGTGGCCCTAAACTGACCCTTGAGACTTTGAACTAAATGTGTAAATCAGGTCACCTGTGAAAACAAGAGCTCTCTTAATTTTGGTTCTACATCAAGCACAACTTTATAATTCTCGTGTTTGTTTGTGAATGCATGTTCCCATGATTATGTGTCAGCCAGATGTTTCCCTTGTCTACCTCAACTGCTCTCCATCCTGTTTTTATTTTTTATTATACATTTTTTAAAGATAGTCTCTTACTGAACCTGGAGCTCACTGACTGGCTAGGCTGGCTAACCAGCAAGCTTCCTGTCTCTGCCTTCACGGTGCTGACACCTGCTCCATTGCTGAGCCAGCTTTGACACACGTGCTGAGGGGCTGAATTCAGTTCCTTGTGTTTGCACTGTAAGCACTTTACCAGCTAAGACGGCTGGCTCCCCAGCTCCAGAAGCCAAGTCTTCATAGTTATACAGCACAATGTTTGGCTGTAATTACCAAGATGACTCCACAGACTCTACAATTAGTAAAGGAAAAAAGAGAACTCTACAGAGATTGAACAAACACCATGCACTGTGGTATCCTTTATTTAAAAATTGTGAGCTAACTACAGTTGTAGCATTCTTGTTCACCGTTTGGATGGTATAATATATTGAGAGAACATTAACACAATTCCAAGAAGGCATTAACCTATAACCCCTATAACCACCCATGCACACACACACACACACACACACACACACACACACACACACACACACCATACACACAAAGATTATAATATAAACACGAAAGTGATGAAAAACACTTTGAATGTTCTAAATCAAATTAAAACCCCTTTATTATAATAAACTGTGGCAATACTGTGGCTCTAATGAAAGATATTGAACTGGTTAAGAAGCAAAAAGGGAAAAGTACTGGCAACTTGAAGCTAGCAGCAAAAAGAAGCTAAAGTAGGGTGGAGGTTGAGAAGACCAGGAAATATCAGAGTTCTAGTGTTGGTGCTCTGTAGGACTGCACAGAAGCAACTGAAAAACTGATTTTTAAGGAACTATTCAAAAGTCCTTTGAAATATTAACTTGCTGCACTTTACAAACAGTGGAAAAGAAAAAAAAGTATTTGGAATGTTACACTCACACATACACACGGGGGAAACGTACTAGGATATCAGTTTATGGTCTTTGTTTATGACCTCCAAAAAGTTTTATAAGGAAAAAAATTAAGTGCCAATGAAGTGAAAAAAAAAATTAAAAAAAAAAAAAACAAACCTGCTACAGCTGCAAGCTGAACGCACTGGTCGGGTTGAAGAATGTAGCACAGGGTGGGGGCAAAGCATGATGCACTTCCAGAAGGAAACTAATGTGGAGCCCACAAGGCAGGCCGAGCTCTTGATGAGTGTTGAGAAGGAAGATGCACTTTAAACCCAGTCTGTCTAGAAGGAGATTCCAAAAGCACACTGAGTTCTACAGTTGCTCACCAGTCAAGATCGGTTTCGTAGTGCCCGATAAATAATTAAAACCAGCATTTCAACAAAGTGGACTTTCTACATCCAGATACAAAAATCTTTACTGCACATGCAGGCTGGCAGTTTGTTAACAGCACAACTATGAATCCTGGTTTAAGGTGGGGGAGCACATCATCAAGGACCTTTTTTTTTTTCCTTCATGGATTCTCATGCAAATATCTGAAGCTGCCAGACACTTGCAAAGAGGGGTAAGTTTAATTTCCTAAGGATTTTAGGGGAGAAGAGATTTCCCCCTGCTCCCCAGGAAGCCAGAGTCATCTATGAGCAGGGGACCTGTTTTCCGGATGGAAGAAACATAATTAATGTCCTTGTTGCTGCAACTCATGCCAAGTTTAGAGCCAGGAAAATTGGCAGGTGGAATGGGGAGAGATATGGGAGGTTTGAAAGTATTGAAGGCAGGGTGCCTCTTGAGTCAGAATGGCTCACCAGCTTTCAGAATGAGAAACTGCAGGGTGGGACAAGGCTGGTTCTCTGGATTGGGTGGGGGTGGGGGTGGAGAGACATTCTGTCTCCCAGGAATCTGGGTTGAGCTGCAGCTGGAGGCTGGGGCCCTGATCGTGGCCTTATTTTTCAGGGTGCATTCAGATGGGAAACGTCTGACTTTTTCAGGTAAATATTTCTTTTAGCCATTTTCTCTCTAAAGTCAAATGGGTTAGACAAGTTCCCCCAAATGGGATCTAGCTGCACTAGTGTTTTATGGTGCGATCTAATTCAAATTAATGCCCATCAATAACACTGATAGGTATCAACCGCTGTTGGTGACAAATCAATTCCAAATGGCCTAACTAGATAATCTACCACACTAGGTGCTTGAGTTTTTTGAGCTTTAAGGAGTTAGTCCTTTTAAAATGACTTAGGAAGTGCTTCACTCCTCCTCTTCTTCCTCTTCCTCACCCCCTTCCCCTTCCCCCTCCTCCATGGTCTCCACGATGAGCTCTGCGGTGCAGGTGGCTTCTCCGAGGCTGTTGACCGCCTTGCAGGTGTACTTGGCATCGTCTTCCCCACAAACATCGCTGATAGTTAGAGAGCAATTCCCATCTTCATCATAGTCGATCTGGAAGTGGCGGGACTCCCTGATGGACTGGTCATCCTTGAACCAGACAACCTCAGGGTCTGGGTACCCTGTATCACAGGGAGAGAACACAGACTTCAGAGTCCGTTATCTGAAGTTCTTATTAATTCAGTTAAGTGGCTCTCAAACTACCTCTGTTGATTAAAACATGATGTTGGCTCTTAGGGTATATTTCCATATTTATGCTAGAGTATGGAATATGTTGTAAAGACCCATTTCTGGAATCTCAAATAGACTATTCTAAGTTTGTTTTTGTTTGAGACAGGATCTTGGTATGAAGCCCATGTTAGTTTCTAACTTTCAAACTCCCTGCCTCAGCCTTTTGAGTGCTGAGATTACAGCTGTGCATCATCAACTGACAATGACTCTTACAATGCCTCACTGTCATATGACGTAGGGCATGCCTGAAAAATTGTCCCAATTTTAACAACTAAGGCTAGACATCCTCTTGATGAAAGTAAGATGTTTTAAACATATACAAACTTAACTTAAATTTGAATTAAAAGTTAAATAAAAACAGGTACAAGGGATCTTTTTGGAGTTGCACAATTTCTTAAATTGGGTTCTGATAGTTGTTGCATGATATGAATTTGTGAAAATAGTTCAGTTGTAAACCTAAAATGGATTAATTTATGGTATCCAGATATTAACTCCATAAAGCAGGTAATGGCTATATAAAACATCAGACAGAGGAAGTGGTAATATTGCTAAGAAAAAGAAAACCTATCTGTCTGATCTCCAAACAGGTAATCTGCTTGTCTGTCTCTAGGAATGGGTCCTAGATGGCCTTATGTTACATACTAGTCATATCCCTATAAAGGTCAGTGTTAAAAAATATCTGGAATAAAAACACGCAAATATATGTATATTATATATTTTAGAATTGTGTGTGTACACATCCATCCCAGTTTTCCTTATGCAAATATATGTATATTATATATTTTAGAATTGAGTGTGTACACATCCATCCCCAGTTTTCCTTATGTGTATCTTTAAATGCGTAATGTATTTCAGCTGACTCGTTCCTAAATTTTGTAGAGGTATTTTTAGACTGAAAAAAAAAACCCCATAGCCCCTGACAGTTTTAAAATTATACACAAAGCTCAAGAATTCTAGCATTTTTTTCCAAGTGTAATTTTGTTTTTAACAGAACAGCGCCCATATGCTTTAGTTTTGCATCAGGGCTGTAGTCAGAAGTTATGCAAATATCAAGGAGATCATTTCAAAGGGAAAAGCACAACAGATGATAACCGTGCTGCCAGGATATATTCAGAATTTCAAAGGGAAAAAAACCTCAGGAGATCCAGCCACAACAGTGAAGGTCCAAGGGACAGGCCTTCCCACTAGAGGGACATCTGTTAGATCATGGGCCTGCAGCTGTAAGATGCTGACCACAGTGAGAGATCCGTGCATACACACACGCACGCACGCACGCACGCACGCACTCATTCAGCTGGGCTTTGACCTTGCAGTCCTTCCCCCTTAAAGCTGCAGGAGAAATTAATGATCCTACCCAGTCAATGGCTTCAAGTATGGAAGTCACACAGACAAGACCAGATGTGGTGCTGAACCCACCGACTTGTAAAAGTCCAATATCCCCTTTGCTCATGTCACACTTTGCCACCCCACCACCGCACTGTGCATGATGGCTATCTCTCACACTCTTTCACTCTGAGCCGCTCTCTTTTTTGTTTGCTTGTTTTATTTTTTGTTTTGTTTTTTTTTCAAGACAGGGTTTCTCTGTGTAACAGCCCTGGCTGTCCTGGACTCACTTTGTAGACCAGGTTGGCCTTGAAGTCACAGAGATCCACCTGCCTCTGCCTCCCGAGTGCTGGGATTAAAGGCGTGCGTCACCACACCGGGTCTGAGAGACTCTCTTAAATGCCTGATCATGACAGGTCAACAAGCCCTCTCTCCTAAAAAACTCTCATGTTAGTCAATGTGTGTGTGTGTGTGTGTGTGTGTGTGTGTGTGTGTGTGTGTGTGTTATAGGGGATTGGACTCAGGGCCTCACACATGCCAGGCAACTGTTCTCTGCTGCTAAGCTATGTCCTCAGCCATCTAGTAATTTCATGCTAGATTCTTTCCTGAATTGGTTGCTCTCTGCTTTCTTTGTTATAAAAACATCCATTTTTTAAAATGGGAGATGAAGATTGTTTTCCTAATTTCAGGTTACTTTACTCAAAAGGCACTGAGAGTCCCAGTGCTGCGGGGTCACACAAAAGCACAAGAAATGGCTCGCTCTGGCTGCCATGATGGGCTGTGTGACCTTGGGGAGGGGAGGCTGGGTAGTGAGGTTTTATGCTTTGCTTGGTCAGACCACGATGGGAGATAACCCTCTGCTTTGTTGGCACACGTAAGCACAGCCTTGAAGCCGAGAGGCCTGCCTCATCCTGCCACTTATCTTTTTAGAATGTTGTAATCTGTTGAAACAGAAAGGCTTTTGTTACCAGCCTTGCTCATTTCTTGGGTCCCGTACTAAGACCCCTAAGGTCTCTGTTGTTTGCTCACTCACGACCATATGGCTGCATTGCTCCTGGGGGGGAGGGGGACAGAGACACTACACAAGAGACATTACTCAAGGAACAGAGCATAGACTGGGAGGTTGGCTCTGAACTCAGGGGTCCCCTCTCCCCTAAAGGTAAACTCCTGCGCATGCCCTCCCTCGCCCCTGCGCAGGCTCTCCCTTGCCCTTACCAACCTCCCATTTTTCTCTTTACTCTAAAATGTCTTTAAAGAATTAACAGGTGTCTGCTTTTACACATAGGGCCTCACAGGACCCCGAGGCCACTCCAGATGTTGGAGAGCATCTAACAAATGAGGGGTCTGTACTCAGCAGCGCGTTAGGTCACCACCCAAGACCACACAGCCTGCTGACAAGCACTTGAGTTGGCTGACTCCAGTCTTCAGACTTTCATGCCAACTGTCCTTCCAGAGCCGCTCGTGGGCAGCCTGTGTGCTTCTCAGTGGCTTGCAAAGCCCCAGTTATATGTGTCCCACAGCTAAGGAGGTCCATGGAAGTCCATTTTTAATGTAGGTCTAGTGGCTGGTATGAAGTATCAACTGGGCTTGTGGGAAAACCACTGAGTAGCACCAGCCTTGAGGAGCAGAAACTGGCTCCTTTGGACCAAAGGCCCTTGGGTTTGGCCATTCCTATTACGCTAGGCAGTATAGGCCTGGCATCTTACCCAGGGACCCATGTGCAGCCATCCCCATGCACAGTAAGGAAGCTTACCTTCAATCTTGCAGTCAAATCTAGCAGCACTTCCCTCCACAACTTCCAGATCACGAATGGTCTTAGAGAAATAGGGCTTTACATGGGGCTTTTCCTCAGCAACAGCTTCAAGGAACGCCTGGGATACATCTTCTAGAAGATCAAGACGGAACTAGGTCATTTCTTCATTCCTTGTTCTCTCCCTGGGTTTAAAAGGTCTATTTTTCCTTCTTTCCTTCCTTCCTTCCTTCTTTCCTTCTCCTTTAAAGTTGCTATAATTTAGCAAATAGTGCAGCTTAAGAAGTGAATCATAGCACGCCTTTCTCCTAGGGATGAACTGGCCCGCTGCCAAATGGTTTTTGGCAGCAGAGAGCACTGTGCCCAAAAGAGGGAACTATTCAGCCTCCCCCTTTCCTGATGCTGACACACTGAAAAAGAAAGTCATCTTTAAAAAGGATTTTTGGCTGAACTTCATGGTCTTCAGGATTCGGCTGAGGGTGTGAAAAGGACAGAATCTGCTACTTTTCTGATCTTGGTACCCTTGGCCTTCCTGTCATGGCAGGTCCATCGCCAGCTCCTTGAGAAAGCTGCACAACACCTGTAACCCACCAGAGTTCTGTTTAGCACACCTATATAGGGTTCAAGGTGCACACGGCTGCAGACCAGGATGTGGGATAGGTCCAGGGAAAAACCAAGCCTCGGAGGAGGCTCTGTGTCCTCTTCTGTCCCCCCAGACTATTTCTGGCTCACCTGAAGGAGCCGCAGAACTGCTGCAAACTGTCTCATGCTCAGAGGATGCTCCAGAGCAGCAGCTACCCTACCTTGTGCACAAAACAGTTCTACATTCACTTTCCCACCTGTGGTAACAGAAGCTTCCTCAAAATGGGCATGAGGGGTATCTGGCTCAAGAAGATAAGGGCCATTCTTGTGGATTTTTAAAGCACCAAGAGGCCAGGCTGGAGAGATGGCTCAATGGTTAAGAGCACTCACTGCTCTTCTGAAGGTCCTGAGTTCAATTCCCAGCATCCACATGGCGGCTCACACCTGTCTGTAACTACTGGGAATCCGACACCCTCACACAGACATACAGGCAAAACACCAAAGCACACAAAATAAAATAAATAAATTTTTTTAAAAAGCACCAAGAGACGAGGGCTTCACTGTGGAGATGGCTGAGGCTGCATCATGCATGTGGCATAAGCAGCTAGCCCCATCCGTTCCAGAAGGGGCCTACTGACCCGTCCACCCAGGCCACACATATTTCAGCTGCATAAATGCTGTCATAGAATCTGGCCTCTATGAGTTAATTTTTTTCTTCAAAACAAAAATATAAGGCACCAGAAATTGGAAGAATATTTTAAAAATGTTATGTAACATATGTAATTTTATTTTATTTATTCTTTGTCTATCAGTATGTAAAAATTTTCACTTTTATAATAAGGAAAAAAGAAAGCTCTTAATAAAGGCTCTCTTAAATCTTCCACAAAATTAAGCAACAGAAGCCGATCGTCTAGTTCTATCGAACAAATAACAGCATTTCCTCTGAAAATAGTTAGCAATTAAAGAATAATTACTAGTGTTAATAGTTGTCAGGGAAACCCCAAAACTCCTTTTGAACTTTTGAAATTGTAGAGCATATTAAAAACCCCAACTAAACCCAAGATTCTTAAAATGCGCCTCTACCCGCAACTCTTCGCCTCTCACGAGAACCTAGGAAACCCTAGGTACTTACCTTCAGACTCTAGCTTCTCTGCATTGATGGGGCTGGTCGGTGACCCTGTGGAGGATTTCCTGCCACTCAGCCCTGATATCATTGCCATAGAGGACAGTCTTCCAATAGCTCTCACAGCATTGCCTGTTTTCTGGAAAATAGACACGGAGGTTGGACTCAGGTGGTGTCCCTGGTTCCAGTGGGCAAGCTCTGATCAGAGGTCAAGAGCCCAGGCTGGGAGAAGCAGTGGCTGGATGCAGGGCCTTTGCAGTGAGCCCAGCCTAGCTCTGCTCACAATGTCAGCATGTCCGAAGATGTTCGGAGAATGGAATGGGCCCTGGAACTGATGTGTGTGTTAATGTGACTAAACAAGGTCAACACGAGACAAAAACTCTTTTCATACTGTGCTTCAACTCCCATAAAAGGGATAGTTTATATAAAGCAACTGCGGCCAGAGACAGCTCCAAAGACTTATTGCTGACTGGGCCCAGTGGGGCTGTTCCTCATTAAACAATGCCTGCAACAGGATTTCAGTTGGTCAAGAAAACAGTTACTACAGACCCCACGGGTCCAGAGAAACGAAGCAGCATTTTATTGACCTTGGGCAAGCCATTTGACCTCTCCAGGCTTCAGTTTCCTTCTGTGAATAAAGAAGGGGTTAGTCAAGACAGTCAGAAGGTCCCATTTAGTTTTGTTTAGGATTGAGATACTTCAGAGATTTGAGGAAGCACTCAGGCGGGCCCCAGCGCAAGTTAACTGTTGCACAGTGGAGCTGTTCCTCCCTAGTGTCCACTTTCGTGTCTGAGACAAACGCCCAAATGGGCCACTTGGGAGAGGGCGGAATTTCTGCCGAACAGTATCAGGATTTGTCACATAATCTCTATGCCTTGTCAAGCACAGGATTTATAGCAAGAGGCGCTTGATGTAAGATGGTGCCTGTCTTTCTTCCAATACAGTTTCTCAGCCCTTTTCTAAGGTCAGTGAAGATATCCCAAAGCCCCTTTCTTCAGCAATCTTGCACTCATGAAGCCGACTTCGCCTCAGACTGACTCCTTATCTGAGCAAAGAAGGAAACAGCCTCCTCGTAGGCAGAGGCTTGCCCTCACTCTTGGACCTCACACTGTATTAGCAAAACCACTTTCTTCCTGAATTACTTTTACATACTCATGAATTCCAGGGAAGCCAGTGTTTTCAGTAAAAAGACTGGTTATTTCAAAAGTAAAGACTTTCAGGATGTTGAGGAATCGTACAAAAGTGTGTGTGCATAGGCTTGTGTATGTGTCTTTAGCAGAGACCGGCTGTTGCAATCATAACTGCTTTCCCATCCTACACTCTGCCCTCCTTGTTGCAACCTATTTCTGTGCACTTTGGACAGGCACTCAGACTGGCTCGGATATCTGGCCTTCTATCTCCTCCTGCCCACAGCACGGTGAACAGAACCCAGGGGGTCCCAGGTAGGGTGAAGAGAGGAGGTGGTGGCCCTTCAGAGTGAGGACATGTAGCAGTCTTTGGGCTCTCTTGGTGGTCTAGCCGATTGGTTGCTTTGTCAGTTGTGGGGTGAGAAATGCACCTCATCGCATGGGGACCTACCTTGCCCCTGGGTTGTCACCCATCCAAGTGGGGTCAAGGTCTTAGCAGTTCCCTTCCTAATCAGCTGATCCTCCCTTCTCAGCTGACTCCCCCTCTTTCTAACTCATGTTGGTTTGTTCTGGGCTCAGCATGGAACCCAGAGGGCTCTTTCCCAACAAGGCCAGTTCTCTGACCAGTCATTACTCTGTGAGCTTGTCCAAGTTAGTTCTCCCTTCTGGGCTTCGCATCTGGATTTTCGATTGAATCAAGATTTTAAGCTCCTTGCAGCTCTAATTTTCCCAAAGGATTGCTGATTCCTGCTCCGGAATGTATAGCAGGACCCCTACACTCTGCCTTGAGCCCACAGACTCTGATTCCAGACATGTGGAGTGGGGTTGATCGGGACTGTATTCATCGCATGCTGGGTAGAGATGATGCCTTTCTTCTTAGTTTTATTTTGTAACCAAATTAGTAATGCGAACTTATCAGAAAGAGGTAAATAAAAGTTCCAGTATTTCAGAGGGAGTAGCAAATGCATTAGATATTCATTTAATTTAAGTGGGGATATCTGCAAGTGGTTAGTAAGGAAAAAAATTTAAAAAATAGTCATCATCAAAGTTCATTCTTTGGAAACTGCTTTCTGAAAACCGACAGTAAGGAGCTGTCAGCACTGTCCAGTCTAGTTGCATGTCGCTGAGCTGAAAACTCATGGGGACCTACCTTGTCCTCTGTGACTCTGCAGCTTCACAGAGACCTTTAGAAATGATGGGACGGCCGGGCGGTGGTGGCGCACGCCTTTAATCCCAGCACTTGGGAGGCAGAGGCAGGCGGATCTCTGTGAGTTCGAGGCCAGCCTGGTCCACAAAGTGAGTCCAGGACAGCCAGAGCTGTTACACAAAGAAACCCTATCTCGAAAAACCAAAAAACAAACAAACAAAAAACAAACAAAAAAAAAGAAATGATGGGACGAAAATCAACAGAGCTGAGTTTCAGTTCTTGAGCCTGTTTAGTGAAAACTGCTTTCTTTGTTGGAGGACAAGGTTGGTTAAGGTTGTGATCCTGGCAGGCAGTGTCTGCCCAGGCCTCCCAAATATAGTCCCAATTCCCCAGCTCTTGGATGGCCAGCTAGGATGATCAGGGATGTTGGCCCAAGTCATCTTCCAGGATTAGGGTCTTTCGATGCCAACAATCAAACAATGCTTGGCAAACTTAGGCAAGCTGAGCACCCAAGTACCAGTCTCCACACATCTTTAAAACAGCCTCAGAATGACAGCAACTCTGACAAGTATATGATGCCAATGAACAGTCTCTGTATGTATGTATATGTGTGTGTGTTTATATAAAATAATTTATCCCCTGTTATTTTTATATACATTGCTGGGGGCTCTGCAGTTTCTAGAAAATAAACACAGTTAACTCTAGGCCTTTAATTTCTACTTTTCATTTCTTTCTATTCTCTTTCCCACATCCAGTCTTTTACATCTAGTTTGCAGACAGAAGCCCTGCTATCCTGCCCAACCTACCCCAATTGCTACACTTCACGCACATGGATTTGCACTAGTCTTTCAGTATAATTGAAAATATGCCTTCTTTCAGAATAACTTTACCCAAAGATCAGTGACACCTGTACCCCACCTAGCCTCTCATGGAGGGATCTGTTACCAGGTTAGTTCCCTGTTTTTAGAGGCTTGTATCAGAACAGGGGAATAGTTAGAAGGTTCCTTCTAGAGTTAGCATGGCCATGTGTACCCCTGCCCTCTCCCTCTGTTTATCCCACTCTTTTTCTTCTCTGTCCTGTCGCACGACTCCTTGACTACTCTGAGACAGAGCCCCTATTCCCAAGGTTCTGGAACTGGAGTTTAAATGTGGAAACTATTTCCCTAAAGAAGCAACTTAACAGCAGGTCAACATAGACAGCGGAACAGTTCCCAAAGAAATTAGACCTGGGGACATTTCATGTTGAGTGAGATTTTTGTGGACTAATTTGTGTGCAGTTTGCAGAAGAGTCATTTCTAAATATTTTCACTTAAAGTAAGAAAGGGAAATAAGGTTCTGTTTTTAAATTTGATCCCCGACCTTCTAGAAAGTCATCCGGCCAGCAAAGGGCAAATCCAGTGCTAAGACATAAACTGTGAAGTGTGGTTCTCTGGCTGCAAGATGGAGACGTTCTCTCGCCCACACCCACAGCTCCTCTCTGTGCCCATGTCCTGAGCTTAGCACCCTCTTGGCTTGGAGTCACTTATAGATATTCTGAGGTGATAGAGCTGCTCTTAACCAATGCCTCATGCAAGTGAGATCTAGTTAGACCTGATTCTCTTCCTGTCTTTCTAGGAGAATTCTGACATCAGATGGCCCCATGATCATCAACAAAGACAACTTTGATTTTGTAGTTACCTTTAAAAAAAAAAAAAAGTTAAGTATACCTCCAACTCTGACCGAAAAGGCCCAAGAGGTAAGTGAAGGAAATATTTCAACCCACCTTATATTTGAGGGAGTCAGGAGGAGATCAGCCTTTTCTGTCCTTTCAACCAAGAACTGACCTCCTTGTGTCGGGGCTCTAGCTGCCCTGTGCTCAGGATGCCAGTCCTTAAGCCCTTTAGCTATAGGACCTGTGGTCTTTCCTTAGCTATTAACCCTGTGTGAAGTTGTGTTTTCTAAGGAAACTGTGGTTTAGTCATGGGTGTGACAGTGACCAGTGTCCCATGGACTCCTTTCCCACTTCATATTGACAAAGTCTCAGTCTCCTAGGACTGGATCTCCAGCTAACGGCTGGAGATAACTATGTAGCAGATAACAGCTCTGCCTTTATGTCCAGCCCTACATAATTTCAAGGTGGACCCAGTGTCCACCTGCCATTTCCTCCACCTATACTGCTCCTCCCTTCCCTCTGAGCTTTAACTATGGTCCCTACTAAATTTCCAAGTCCTTCTCTTGAAGTCTCTTCTTAGAACAGTGTCATCTCTAGTGGAGTGGCCCCCTCTACACATACATGGTCATGGGGCCACACTGATCATTTGTGACTCCTGGTCTGCCTTCATCTCTTTATGTGACATTTGCTTTGGCTTCCCACCATACTGTGCATCCCTTGGATGTGGGAACCATGTCCTCTTCAGAAGCCCAGGCACTTTATAGTTCAAACTGGGATGAAAGAAAGAGTCAAACAGATGGAGAAGGTGCTAAGTGCTCTCAAGTTTGGATGACAGAGTCACCGTCATTATTAGAGGTACTTCTGTTATTGTTAAGGCTGTATACTTTGGTGTGAGGTTCTAGGCTTGATTCCTGGCTTTTCCACTGAGCCCTGTGATCCTGGATGACTTTCCCTCATCTACTCTTTTCCTTGGTTTGTCTGTAAAGTGAGGACAATAGCTACAATGGTAACATTTGAAAGCAACGCACAGGCACGGATGTGATGTTTAGTTCTTATTGCTAACTTGGTAAGATCTAGAAGCACCTAAGAGATCAGCCTCTGAGCACACTAGTGAGGGAACTATCTAAATTAGGCTTGCCTCTGGACTTGACTATAATTAACTATCAGGATTAGGCTAATTGGGATACGAGTCTGTGTAAAAAGACAGCAAGCTGGCTGTTCACTGATCTCTTTCCCGGTGACAGATACAAGGTGACCAGAAGCCCCAAACTCCTGACACTGTGACTTCTCCATACTAATGGGCCATGCCTCAAACTCTGAGCCAAAATAAACCCTTCCTCCCTTAAGGTGTTTTATCATAGCAAGAGGAAAAGAAACTAACACATACAGGAAATCCTTTGAATAAACCCTAATCATGGGCAGCCCTCCATACATATTAGCTACTGATGGGATTATAGAATGTCACTGTGTTCCAGGCAGTGTCCTCAAGACCTTCAAAACTTGTCTCATAATTTTCCACCATTTTTGGTACCAGTGTTACGCCCACTTGACAGATAAGAGCATGAGTGTACAGCATAGTTAACTACCTTGCTTAAAGTTACCACTGTCTCCTCTAGGGAGCATGTGCCTCTTCCTCTCCCCCACTCACAAGGACCATCACACTGCTCTTAAAGAAAGAGCTCAGCTTCTCCAGGATTGCCAGATAACTTTAAGGCCATGCTGCCCATCTCCAGCCAGGAGATGATGAATTAGCAGTTTAGTCTGGGGGCAGGGCAGCAGGCTACACAAGGCCTCTGGTCTCCAGGGGACAAAGCTGAGCAGGACTGGAGTTTCCTCTGAGCAAAGGACCTTGTGCTCAAGGACGTAAGTAACTCGGCACCTTAATCAGCTATCCACCTTGGGTACAGGTCATTTCAGAAACAAGTTCAAACTTTCTTGGAATGGTCAACTGGGCCTGAACCAAGCTAATCTGAAGACCAGCCCCCAATCCCCACTGAGGCCACATTACCTGCCACTTCCTTCTTGCCATGTACTTCTTCATCCGCTCCTTGGATAGTTTCTTGGCCTCCATGTTCTTGGTGTCTTTCATCAGCCATGGGTGCTGAAGGCACTGTGTACAATCCAGACGGTTTCTGATGGAGGCAGAGATCAGAGGATTTCTGAGCAGGAAGGGACCTCGGAGATGGTAAATGGAAACCATCTGTCCCTGGATACACAGGGCATAGCCCAGGGCTTCCTGTTCCCAGCTCACACACCATGATCAGGGCCACTGTATGCTTGGCCTTTCCTTCCCTCGGTCTGGATTGCGCTGACTAGACCCAACCTAACCACCAGCAAATTCTCAACCTTCTGGGGTCCAGGAGGGTCATGGTTACAAGGCAGACAGGCCTGACATCATATTGCAGGGAGGCTTGTCATTCTGCTGGTCACATGGGGGACCTGACCCTTTTGCCTCAGAAAATAGGGTATGAGTGGAAGGCTAAGACAAAACCTGTGAGAATCTCTGAATTTTCATGTCTTATAGTGTGGCTGAGTATCAGGTTTCCTGTTGCAATCCAAAGAGGTGTATCCTACATGCAACCTCTAAGTTACAGCAGCCTAAAAACTGTATCAAATTCATTTCATCTTTCTGAGAGTTTTTGGAATCTAGAAACATTTCATGGTCATCACTTCAATTGCAATAAGACTAAGTCCAAAGAACCACATGCTACCAAAAACCAAACAAACAAACAAACAAAAAACAAAAACCATGGCTAGAAAAGAAGCAAAGTTCAATGTGGGGGAATCTTTGGATACAGGGATCATGATGTTTTAAGTTGACTTTAAATGTCTACATTTTGCATGTATAAATTTATTACAGACATTTAATATCTGTGACAGATAGTGGTGGAAGATGTGCTGGGTTTAATGGTTTAAAAGAATGTAATGTTTTACTCTACTTGATGAAGCTAGTTCTTCAGTGAGTCCATTTTATGAGCACAGAGGAGCTCAGTGAGCAGCAGCCTATTGCTACCTATTAAGAACAGACCAGTTTACAACAGCCATCCCTCCCTCGGCCAGAGTTATCAAAAGGGGAGCATCAACCATCACCTTGAAAGGGAATCCAGACTCCCTGTGACATCCAGATTCTTTTTAGGCCATGCCTACTTCTGACAAAACTGAGGTCACCAAGAGGCTGGGCCTACATTGTGGGAAAGTGTGGGTGTCACTCAAGGAGTCTGAATCTGGGAGGCTCAAGAGGATCCAGATAGGTGGACATTAGGAAATTAGACACATCCACCTAAGAGGGTCTCCGATAGTCTCCTGTAGCAACTGCTGTCTCCTAACCTAGGGTGGAAGGGAGCAAGCTACAGCACAGGGAGCCATAGACCCATGGACAACTGGGAGCCAGGTTGCAGAATTACCTGCTAGTTCTGAACTTCTTGTCTACCCCTGGAGGTGACTGGCTGCCTCTCTCCTGCTCCTGTCACACCACCTATGGCAACATCTCTCTTCTTGGCATGGTCACAACCATCCCCTAGTGTAGGGGCTGATAGGTTAATATAAGTTAGATTTAGTGAATACCTAAGTTTCTGATACAGTCTCTTAATTCGGGGCATGAAGATCAACTGCTGTGAGCAATTAGCTTATCAGCTTATGGATGAAGTCAGGTGAAATGAGGGGAGTCTCTTTGGACTGAAAAACAAGGTTGAAGCCAGGTGAAACAAGGAAAGACTTTATGACCTGGCATTGCTTTCAACTGCTAAGTGGGCAGAGCCCAAATTAAGCTGAAGCAGGTGGAACAAGGAGTGATCCTATTTAAGGACAAGTGGATGAGCCCAGAGAGGTGCGTGCTAAGGGCCCCCGATATGAGAGAGCTCCGAGAGTCCTGCTGGAGAAAGTTCTGGTAGACCAATGGCCAGATCTCCCTGAGGCAGAAGGAAGCTGGTGAGCAGAGAAAGCCTCGGCAAGACAGCAAAAGGCCAAGGACTAAACCCTGTGGCTCAGTTTTTGCCTAGAGGGGTTTGACCTGTCCGAACAGTGGCCTGAACGGAACTGTGGCCAGCTTTAAAGACTGAGGCAGAACGGCAGAGTTGCTGATACGAAGGAAGTAAGGTGGCTGAGGTCTCCCAGAGAGAAGAAAGCCTCAAGCCTTATTTAAAGTGAGACTTCGATAGCCAATTTACCCTGACGAACCTGCGTCTGAGCTATTCCAGAAAAAGGACTGCTAAGTGCGTTAAAGAGTCTACCCCCGAGACTGGTTTCCTGACGACTGAGGACCTGCCCCAGAGACTGTATCATTCTAAAAGGGTATGAAAGTAGTTGTTATGATTATCAATAGGTTTAGTGGATAGGTTAAAGGGGTTGTAGGAATTTATAGGATTAATAGTTAAGAAATT
>CAJQZJ010033071.1:3519687-3545931 GCA_907164525.1 Lophiomys imhausi | reverse complement strand
CAGAAACTCCTATATATTTCCTAAATCTAATTTATCTAACTCCTACACATAGCTGTCATGGAACTCACTTTGTAGACCAGGCCCCTGATTGTGGATCAGGATCAAGAAAGTCTGAAGACTGAGGTATCAGGAGAAGCAGATGTTATGTGCCACTCACCATATCTACTACAGTGTCCCTTATATTTCTAAGGAAGCTTTTGTGAAGGTCTTGGACAAACTTCAGGAATCAGTTCTCCACTTCCGTTACATGGGTCCCAGGCATTGAACTGAAGTTCAGGCTGAGCCATCTTGCTAGTGCTTCCTGCATTCTTAAGTCTGTTGATAGCTTCAGTTTGGAGTGAGTGTTGAATGCTGTGCCCACTGAAGTGGTCATGAGACTTTCTCCTGTGATGTACTACATGCATGGGTTTTCTACAGTGTGTCATCTTTGCATTCTTAACACTGCTCTCCTGGGGCTCTCTTTTAAGCCCCTGACTTGTTTGTTACAATCCATCTCACACAGCACTCATGACTTCTAGTGGGTTCTGTATTTGTCAAAGTCACTACTGTACTCCTAATGCACTCTGTGTGAACAAAAGGCCTGTATTCTGTGATCCTTCATTAAATTCACAAAAGGCAGGCACTAATACCTGGTTTTATTTAGTTAAGAAAATCCTCTCACCTTTGTTACCTTTGCAGCTTAAGGATAAAATACCTATAGGAAGAAGTCCTACTGAAAAGTGGAATTTCAGTTCCAAAATCCTAAGTGACAGTTACTTGAACATGCATGTGCTAAGAATATAAACTACATACTAAACTGAACAGTGTGTGTTAAGGCCTCTGTAACTTCAGAAGTTTTTATTTCAGAAGATATTTCGTTAATGTGTTCATGATGAGAATTGAAGGGCATCTCCCCTGCTTCAGAGCAGCCAGAAGACAAATACCCATGCTTCAAGGGCTGTGGTTTAAACATAGCATCCAAAATAAAGCACAGTATCTTTGAACAGACCATGTAGCGATGGGGTGATGTTATGCATTCTAAATGTTAATTAATTGGTCCTAGAGGCCTGCTTGTTGTCTTTTACTTTGTTTTCTAATCATTGTCTCTGATTGGTTGAATAAATCCTGAGGCCTGAGATTGGGCAAAGACAGAGGTAGGCGGGACTAAGGTGTGGGCTTATGAAACAGAGAGATTGATGGGTAGAAGAAGCCTCCAGAAGTAGAGGTGGAAGAAGAAGGGAAGAAGCCAGGAGCAGGAAGAAGGAGACACATGAGGGGGTAGATGGAAGAAGATCATTCCATGTGGCCTGGAACACTGGCACAGGGTGGAGAATAATAGTCCAAGGGGACATATGTATATATGGGTCTTTATTCAGAGATAGAATTATGAGTTGGCTTAGATGGGCTAATATTACACAATCCAGGCTAAGGCTTGTTAAAATTCATGTGGTGTCTGTGTACTCATTTATAATGGCAGGTTAAGGATTAACACTGCCAATCCAATTAGCCATAATTTAAATACAGGTAAATAATTTAACTAATTCAGTCTACAATGTAGTGTGAAGACTATACCTCTGGGCCTAAAACCTTGAGTTTTCCTACTTGTTCTACATTTTTCTTGTCACTTTTGAGGAAAAAAAAACCTCTTAATTTTGATGTTTCCCCCCAAATTATGCCATCATTTTATTATTACATATACGTGTGAGTGTGTGTGTGTGTGTGTGTGTGTGTATTATGTGTATGTGAATGGCCCTGTGTCCAAAGCCCATGATGTCTTCAGCAATAGGAACTTACCTTTCACTTCTAGGGGGCATCCAATGTCATTAGCAAACACCTCAAATGTTTGGGAATCTCTTGGACAACCCTGACCAACAACAACTCAAAAGAGAGATGCGGGCTGGAGAGATGGCTCAGCGGTTAAGAGCACTGGCTGCTCTTCCAGAGGTCATGAGTTCAATTCCCAGCAACCACATGGTGGCTCACAACCATCCATAATGAAATCTGGTGCCCTCTTCTGGCCTGCAGATATACCTGCAGACAGAACACTGTATACATAATAAATAAATCTTTAAAAAAATAAATAAATAAAAGAGAGATGCTCAGCCTGGTGTTGGGCTTCTTGTTAGTCTATGGCTCTTGGTGGGAGCATTGTCAGTTCAGATGGGAAATTTTTAGTTAAACTCTGTGTATATTTATACACTGACTTACATGTTTAGGGGTATCTTTAGGTAGATAGTTAATAACATGATTCCTTATAACTTTTTAGACTTCCTTACTGTTAATTTAAAGATGCTTTTCATGGACCATCTTTACAAACAAAATATGCTATCTACCAATAAGATTTCTGTGGCTTTGTACCATCAGTATTTCATTAACAGCTATCATAGGGAATACAATCGAAGGCAGTGGAAATAATTATTAAACTATGTAGAGGACTGCCCATGGAGAGGAAGAATTTAATAACACATCCATCAAGAGCAGCCAACAACCAACTTGGCCTTATTATACAACACTATTCAAACTGGGGTCTCTCCTTCTACCTTTTAGTTGGGAAAAGCAAACACAGTGTCAGAATTACCTGGACTTTCACTCACTTAGCCAGAAGCAGCAAGAACCTCAACAGCAGCAGGGAATGGAAAAATCTACATGGGGAGCAAAGCCATGGCACTGCTTTCTCTGGTGGCTAGACTGATGGGTACATTTTTTAACTTCTAATATCAAATTTTCTATAATGGGTTATATTATATAAAGAGAGATCAAACTGATCAAAATTATATATATTAATTTACTGCTTTATTTTAAAGACATTATTTGACAAGAATCAGGAGTTTTTGGAAGCCCTTTTCTTCCTCTCATAAGGAGAGCTGACCTCTATTTCCCAGAGAAGAGAGCAGCAGGACTCCATAGTTTGGTGTGTGAGCACTCTTGGCTGTGATTTGCAGATACGATCCTGCAGGTAGTTCCATAATCTTCCTGACAGCTAGACACAGGACCTCCTGTTGGGTCTTCATTGCATCTTGGCCAGTGTACTCTACAGTGGTAGAAACAGCAGCCTCATAATCAAGAGCACAAAGGAAAAGATCATTTAACAAAGGAACAGATGGGTATAGTGCAAGCCAAGACAACAGGGAGGAGGCCGGGAACTATCTGGAGGCCAAAGATACAGGCCTCCACATGTTCCAGGAGCATCCACAGGGCACCTTCACATTAGTGTGCTCTCTAATCCCAAGAGATTAGCATGAACAGAAATCCTAAATACCCAGCAATTTCCCTGGTTGGGAAAGTTATCAATTTCCCACATGTGCACTCCTGGCTTATGTGCCTATTGAGAGCGTTCAAGTTTTCTGAGAAACAGATATTAAGAGTGATTTTGATTTATCTGGAAATCCATGGAAGCACTTAATGAAAACTCAGAATTTTCTTTAAAAATCACCATGCCTTTTGAATAAACAAGAAGAGGCTGATGTAAGGCAGAGTTCAAGCTCTGAAGTGCTGTCGAAATTCCTCATTGCATTCCGAAGACAATGAACACTGTGAAAGAGAATCTCGAACCTTATTTAAGTCATTTAAAAGTGCTCAGCATGCCGGGCGGTGGTGGCGCACGCCTTTAATCCCAGCACTTGGGAGGCAGAGGCAGGCGGATCTCTGTGAGTTCAAGGCCAGCCTGATCTACAGAGTGAGTTCCAGAACAGCCAGGCATACACAGAGAAACCCTGTCTCGAACCCCCCCCCCAAAAAAAAGTGCTCAGCACATCACTTGCTGACTACCCCCAGTTTGTAAAGTGTCATTGTTGACTAGGCATGATTTTGAAGTTATTGCCGATGTTAGAATCCCAGAAAGAAAGAAAAAAAAAAAAAAACTCCTAAGTGTTTCCATGTGGGAACTGGAAAAATCACACAATGTAAGAGTCAGAGGGAGCTGCCATGCCAAAGCCAGCCCTCTGATGACTGCAGACTGCTCGGTTGGTTGGTTCTGGCTTTCACTAGTGAATGACCTCAGACTAAAGACACAAGCTGCATTGTCAAGCAATGAGCTGGGAACCTGCTGAAGACTCAGCGGAGGAAAACTGCAGCTCTGCCCATACCAGCCTGCACCAGAAGAGTCCTGGTAGGGAGCGGCAAGAGACAGGGGCAGATGTCAAGCTTACTAGGAAGATGAAACAGGGACGGTCTGGCTAATCCTAGTAACAGTGCAAGCAGCTTCACACAGCAGCTCTTAGGTCACGAGGGAAGGAAGCAGCACGAGTCAGGCACCTGGAAGGCAGACCTGAGCTTCACGGCCAGTGGCGTGGTGCTGAGCTCAGCCTCAATCCTGAGCAAATCCAGCAATGGTTCTTTTAATGTGCCAAGGTTTTCCTTGTTAGAATCTCTCCTCTAACCTCCTCTTGTGTCTGGAAAGCGTCAGTGTGGGTTGAGTACATCACTGGTGCTGAAGCTGAACCCGAGGCACTGAGGATGAGGGTGCTCTGCTTTGGGAAGGGCTCTGGACCCCTCACTTGATCATCTGCGTCTCCTCATCTGCGTCATAGAACTCTTCCTCCTCATCGCTCTCACTTCCGGAGGTGCTGACCTTGTCCAGGGGCTGAAATGGCAAAGGAGATCTTGGAGGGCAGCAAAGTAATGCCATGGCAGGCCTGAATGAGAATCACCACCCACACACTCACAGGACAGTTTTGCTGCTACTTTGAGACAAGGTCTCCTACAGACCAAGTGAGTCTCCAATTTGCTATGTGGCTGAGATCAACATCTCATCCTCCTGCCTCCACCTCCCCAGTGCTAGGTTTACAGGGTGCATTGCCACTCCCAGCCTTCGGTGGTTCTGGGATCAAACACCAGGGCACCCGGACGGTTAGAGCAAGTGTCTCTACCTGTGGATGATCCAGGGTCTGTAGAGACAAGGCTTCCTCCCCTAGCCTCCTATATGAGTGTATCTGAAGATCAGAAAATGTCTCCAGCAAAGGACTGTTTAAAGTCTCTGGCAATAGCAGGCTCAGGAGGCCTGAGGTGAGGCCAGTGGCTCCAAACACGATGAAGGGTAGAGACCACTGCAGGTCCTTCTGTAGAGGCAGGGAGTGGAATGGAAGAAAACAAGCATATCAGTTTCTTAGCAGGTGACATCAATAGTCTTGTGATAAAGAACTGCCAGGTTGGCTTACTGTCTAGTCAGTCCTTTCCCACCCGAACACCACACTCCACGAGCTAGAGCATATTTTCTTTGCCCTAAGACAATTATCAGGGAAGTCACAGAATGTTTCCTCAGACATGCAGAGATGGGTCTAAGTGAGATAAAGGGCTGCACGAGAATATGGACTAGAAGCCTTGGACCAACCATGTCAGGCAAGGCGCGGCCATGGCTATATCCGTGAGCACAGCAGGCCCACACAGGCAAAATTCCCAGGAGCTCTTGAGTCCAGCTCCACACTCATCTCCACGTTCTCTTCATCTGAAGGAGACCCTGGACTGTTTGCTGATAATAAACTTCGCAGTTGTCAAATGTGTTATTACGTCAACACCAAGAGACCCAAGATTAAAGGAAGAGAAACTAAAAAGAAGTCCCATGGCACACATAGTGTGTAAGCTATTTGTGTTGAATATGGTGCTACCAGCAATTGCTTCAGAGATTCAAAAGGTATTCTTAGAGAAAGTCAATGTTTTCTTTCAATCATAGGCTCCCAACCACAGTGGGGTACTTCTTCTCAAGACCCTCTAGAAAAGCCCTCAAAGGCGGTGTCAAAACCACAGTATAAGTAATATCTTATTGATTTTCTTATATAATAACACATTGTGATATAATACTTCAAAAATATTTCAGGATTATAATTGTGTGTGTGTGTGTGTGTGTGTGTGTGTGTGTGTGTGTGTACATGCATGTGTGTGCTGATGCTCATGGCAGCGTTGGATCTCCTGAAGTTATAGGAGGTAATAGCTGCCTGACATGGGTGCAGAGATCAAACCAGGGTCCTCTGAAACAGCAGATGTGCTCTAAATCATTGAGCCATCTCTCCAGTCTCTTTTAGAAACGTTGTGGGATTCACAGTCTTTGTTAGTGGACATGGAGAGATGCCCTGGACCCTTAGTTCTTGATACACGAGGAAAAACCGATCTGCAGCCCCAAGGACACTGAAAGACAAAGGGGCATTCTGGCCCTCAGAAGACACAGTAGTGTATGCAGCTACAGCATTCCTGGTTACCACATGCTTGACTCGCCCACAGCTCAAGGTCCCATGATTGATCTCATGACTGTCTATCAGATAAGACATTCATTGTCCCAGGGTTAAGACAGTCTATTATTTAAGAGCAGACTTTTTCATGAGCACTGGGTTCTATAATGGCTTGTCAGCTTCACGAACAGCACTTACGCCATCTGTGGGCCCTTTCTCCCAGCTCTGCTGCTCATGGCTGGCAAAATCAGGGAGAGACCTGCAGGGGCCCCCAGGGCTTTCACAGGACTTGAGCATTTTAAGGAGGATTTTAAAGTGCTCGCTTGTTTCCCCTGAGCCCCATCCTTTGTAGACTATAGAACTTAAAAAATGCCAAAGAAGACAGGGGCATGTATGCTGCTAGGCATGCTTCTTCTTCAGTTTTCTGTCTCAGTGATGAGCACATAGTCAACCTACTTCTGAAGCAATTCTCATCGTTAGAGCTGGTGACAATGCCTACCTCTTACAGCTACTGTGAAGGTTACATGCAGTGACATATGAAGAGTACTTGGCACAGCCCAGCACACCATGGAAAGTCATACATGTTAATTGACTTCCGAATGTTAATGGAAGGGGCTTGCTGGTACCATCAGACCCTCCAGTGAGTCCAGATGAACAAAAAGGCAGACTCAGCGGGGTTAAATGCCCAGTCCATCCACCTGACAGAGTACTGGACTCTTGATCAGAAAGGCACAGGATTCACCTTTGTGCAGCTGCTCTTGGTAGAACCTGCTCATTACCTTTTTCTACACAAAAGCACAAGTGAGTTCCAGAGCAGAGAAGCAAGGAGAACAGACCCAGGAGGTACAAACCAACCAGTGAGGGGATAAAGGGAGCTATGATCCCGCCGACTCGGGAGAACATGGAGCACGTTCCAAGGCCAACATTCCTGGAAGGCATAAGAAAACAAACAAACAAACTAATTAGGCCGGGTGTGGTGGTACACACCTCTAATCCCAGCACTGGGGAGGCAGAGGCAGGTGGATCTCTGTGAGGTCAAGGCCAGCCTGGCCTACAAAGTGAGTCCCGAACAGCCAAGGATACACAGAGAAACCCTGTCTCCCAAAACCAAAGCCAAAACAAAACAAAAACTTTTATTTTAAAACCAAGTCTTTCTGTGGTGACCCTGGCTGGTTCTTAACTGTGGCAGTCCTCTTACCTCTGCCCCCTAGCTCTTGGAATTGAACATATGAACATATGAACCACCATACTTGGCGGAAAATAATTTTTAAAAAAGATTTATTTTCATACGTATGAATATTTTGAGTGTATGTATGTGCAGCACGGGCATGCCTGGCCCCCTTGGCAGTTAGAAGGCAGTGTTGGATCCCCTGGGACAGGACTGACAGCTGTGAGCTGCCATGTCGGTGACGAGGATTGAACATGGGTCATTTGCAAAAGCACTCGGTGCTCTTTACCCACTGAGTAATCTACGATGTCTGCAACTTTAACTAAAGAGTTACACAATGGTAAATAACAGCCATATTAGATGAAAGAAGATACAGAATGAGCATCTGACTATGTCTTTAATACTGAATAATAGTGAACTTTAATTCTTCTATTGGTTATAGCCAGAGAACCAGGGCTTGGTGCTTCAAAAACTTTGCCCATTAAAAAAAAATCTTAGCTAACTACTAAAAGCCAGGTATATAAGCAAGAAATAATGTGTGCACACTGTCAGACAACCCAGAATGGCGCAAACAGCTCAGGCAGAAAAAGTAGAGAGGAAGCAGAGAGAATGGCACTGTTTTCAGACAGGACGGCCACCGAGGTCTGTCTCAGTCCTATTGTTACCATGAGAAGCATCTGTGTGTGGGTGAGCAGACAACTGCAGACAGAGCTGTTTCTGGGAAAAGACTCTAAAATTCACAGGTGGAAAGGACCTCTAGGCTTCTAAGGAAACAGAAGGCGTTCTTTCAAATGATCCTACAGGAGACTGGCACAGGGCTGGCACAGGGAGCAGAGCTGAGGCTGCAGCCTCATCTTGAATCTGGGTTTGCTCTTGTCTTCATGAAGGGATTAGGAAAGGCGACATTCTTTCTCCCATTACCCATCTAAAACAACTGACCCTCTGAAACTGCAAGCAAGCTCCCAAGTAAATGCTTTCTTCTACAAGCACTGTCTTGGTCATGATGCCTCTCAAAGCAATAGAACACTGAGTAAGACACTGGGCGGTTAAATGCTCTTATGATTGACATATGCCCATGTAAACATAGGGAAAGCCATCTCTGCCCACAAAGGCACAGTCAACAAGGCCCGGATGGCATGAATGAGGAGGCACAGCAAATGAGACCCTTACCTGATGACAGTGGGGTACAGCTCAGAGGTGTAGATGTAGACAATGTTGAAGGCGGCACTGATCGCCAGCTTCCCCAGCAGGGACAAGGACCGGCTGTTGACCACTGCAAACACACCTGTGTCTGAGGAGGACAGACAGACAATATCTGTGAACTGTCAGCACATGGATTTTTTTGGTCTGGGGTTTCTTGTTTTTTGTTTTGTGTGTGCGTGTGTGTTTTTTGTTTGTTTTGTTTTGGTTTGGTTTTTCAAGACAGGGTTCCTCTGTGTAGCACCCTGGACTCAATTTGTAGACCAGGCTAGCCTCTAACTCACAGAGATCCTCCTGCCTCTGCATCCCAATACTCCTGAATTAAAGGCATGTCCCACCATCCCTGGCTTAGCACATGGGTTTTTGTGAGACATTCAAACCCTTAAATACCAAAGTATTCCACCGAGGTGAGGGATAATCTCATGAAAGTTTTGAAAGAAGATATGACAGTGTTCTGTAGAGAACAAAAGATGAAAAAAATCTGGAAAAATTTCTAATCTTTTTTTCTCCTCAATTTCTTGCTTAGGTTATTAATTGGTAATTAAATTTGAATAACTTAATCTATTTACATAAAATGCAAAAGTATTCCAGTTTCACAACATTACTAAAATACTATTGATTATCCTGTGGTTCTTTCCTTTAACTAGGATTCTATAGTTGTTGCCTGTCAAACATACCGAATGTCTTCTCTTCAGAAATCCACACACCTTGAGCCTTCAAAATAGCAATTTTCTCGTGGTGAGAAGAAAAATTCTCAAACTTTCTGTCACTTTCAAACCTGCCACCTCACTTCCTCCTCCCTAACTCCCAGCATTCCAACTGGTTGCCTTCCTCTCCCCAAAGTCATACTAGGGAAGGCCAGCAACGCTGTCCTAATCCCCAACATAACTGCTTCTCTCTTCATGACATTTCTGATATATGGAAGACCTTGTCCCCTCCTTGGGACTACAAAGCTCATGTGAGCCCCTCTCCTTAATATCTCAACGAAACAGCGCTCCTCCTGTGCTGCCACTGCCTCTGCTTTCCAGTTCATCAACCCGCGTGCCTCGGTTACTCTCTTGCCATTACTCACTTTCTATCTCGTTTGCCAAAAGTATATTTCAAGCTAAGGCTGCATCTTATTTACACCGTCTGACCCATGGAATTCCCATGAGGTAGGATGCACAGTGGATTACCAAGTGTCTGTTGCTAAGAGGCGCTGGGACTCCAGCTGGCATGACTGCAGTGAGAAGCATCTGTGTTCATGAGGCCACAGGTGCCAGAGGAGGGCACACCACATGCCTTGTCAACAGCCATGTTCCCTCCTGCTTGACTGGGGACAGGCTTCATCTACTTTAACATGGTGACACGAGACCATGAGCAGGCGCCTGGAACATGTGGGGCTACATTCAATGGTGCCAAGATATTTGGGGATGACTGGGCTAGCCTATATTTAAGCTACAAGGTCTCTCTAGAAAGACAATCCATGCCACCCAGCATTTGCTCCAAGGTATGTTTCTGATCTCACTTCCTGCAGTAACAATTTAGTTAGATTATTCACTTCTCCATTTAAACTAAGGATGAAGATACATGAGCCTCTTCACTATTTTCTAGAAAACTGAGTCAGGAAAAGGTATTAAGTAGCATTGATGAAAACAAAAATATGTAATTGTTTGTGTAAACTGAAGTTCCTCAAAAACAAACAAGCAAGACACTCATGCTGAAGACTACACGTAGGGAACAACTGGTTAGAACTTTGTAATTATGGAGAGTTAGAACGGTACAGGTGCACAGTCCAATTATCAGGTTTCTTTAGTGCCCTTACTCCCCACCAACCACTCATCCCTACCCTTCTGTTTGATCTAATATCTTTGACTATAAAGGAAAGCCTTTGAAAAGTACTCTAGTGGACCACTGTCTTCCACCAACTCCAAGGATAGAATGTTACCAGAGAGCATCTGAACCTATTGTTTTAATCCCTTTTCTGTAACCTGTCTGCCAGTGCTCCCCACAAGTGTTACTGGCAGATGCATTTGTTACTTGTTTTTTTTTTTCTTTGACTAGTAAAAGCCTCGTGACTGCTTCCTTAATAGAAGTAACTGTTTTCCTGGGCACCTTGAATCTATATAGGCTCCTGGACCATGGTCATTCATATTTGGCTCAAGAATTAAATATCTTAGCCTTTTTGAGGTGCGTTGACTTTTAACTGCAAATGGCTTTTGGTAGGCATGGATTTCCCTCACACCCTATGCACAGTGGTATCTTTCAAAAACACATGGAGGCACCCTACATCTTTACTAACAGGACAGAAGATTGCCATCTGGAAATTTAAATTCACACAGAGGACACAGGGACAATTATTTAACCCCCCAGAGTGTCCAAAGCTGCAAGAGGATTCCCATGTGAGGTGGAAGACACCTCTAGCCATAGCTCATTTGGGGAGTCTGGCTCTGGCCACAGGCCAAAGCCACCCCATCTGCTGTTTGAACCTTCTCTTCCCTGCTCCTGCCAACACACCTGCAGTAACCTCTTCAGGGGGAACCCACCTCTCCCCCAAGATGGCTTATGTCAACAGCGGACAGATTTCTTTGTTAAGATCCCTGCTTGTGCAGCTGCTGAGCTGCTGGCTTTGTTCTGGAAGGCTCTGCAGTCACTGCCTTTTGGACCTACATTACAAGCCTTTCCCAGTGAATGGTCAGTGTTGTTTGGGGAAAAAAACCAAAGTGATTTAGAGGGGAAATTAAAAAGAAATTATGTTGTTTAAAAAGTAGATTTGTATAACAGTTGTTTCTTTCCATGTACCAAATTCCATGAGGTCATAACTTAGCTCCAACAATGCAATTTTGAAGGACTGTGTTTTCAGGACTCCCAGAACCTCTTTGGTGGCATCAGAATAAATGTCTCCTTTGTCTATTTATTATTGAGTTGTAAGATCCCATTCTCTCTGTTTGTTTTTTGTTTGTTTGTTTGTTTTGTTTAAATGGTCATCAGCTGGTGGGCATTTGGCTTCCTTCCTGCTTGGGTCTAGTGTCAGTCACGCCATCAACACTGCAGAGGAGCCTTTAAGCATGTGTGGCACCGTCTAAGGGACTTTCACATGGTCGCTGGCACCACTCACTATGATCAAGTTTTCCGTTTTTGGCTGTTCTGATGTGTGTTGGTATCTCAGCACAGATTCATCATTTTTAAACCTCTGTTGGGTATACACATCTCTTTTCATATCCATTTGCCACTCTGAGAACTTTGGGGGGAATTATCTGCTTGCTTGTGGGGTTTTTTCCCCCTTAAAGACAGGGTTTCTCTGTGTAGCAGCCTTGACTGTCCTGGATTCACTTTGTACACCAGGCTGGCCTTGAACTCACAGAGATCGGCCTGCCTCTGCCTCCCGAGTGCTGGGATTAAAGGCGTGCGCTACCATGCCCAGCCTTCTTAAATATTTTAACAATGTTGTTGTTGTTGCATTTTAAGATTACCTTCTCTATTTTGCATTCAATTTTTTTTTTACTTTATAAAAAATAAATTTATTTTCAATTAGAAAAGGGTGGTTCACACATCACAGAGGATAAGAGTTGGAATAACCCTCAAAAGCCATCAGATGCACATTTTTTTTAAATTTAGTCATCTCTCTCTCTCTTTTTTGGAGGGGCGGTTGAGACAGCGTTTCTCTGTGTAACAGCTCTGGCAGTCCTGCACTCATTCTGTAGACCAGGCTGGCCTCGAACTCACAGAGATCGGCCTGCCTCTGCCTCCCAAGTGCTAGGATTAAAGGCATGTGCCACTATGCCTGGCCTCTCTCTTTTTTTTAATACTTAGGAAATAATTATGAAAAATATAAGGTATGACTGACATTCCCAATGTCCAGTCCATATTTGGCAACTGATAATATTCTATTATCTATCTATCTCAATGAGTTTACAGTTCTATACCTAACTCAATTTCCATCCTAACTTGCATTACCAACTTAAAAACATCTTCTTAGACCTAGAACATCCTTTTAATCCCTAAACAACTTAAAACTTAACTGTGAGACTATAACTATTTAATCTTCAACCACATCAGTGACCTGAGAAGGATAAATATATCTGAATATACAGGAAATGCAGAGCAAGCAGCTTCCAAAACTAAGAAATGACAGATAACTGGCTGCCTATACAGTCCCCATTTTCTCTCAATACATTGGGGCATCTATCTTCAGCTTTTTGGCCCATTATCTGTGACAGATATTAATTGTACAGCAGGAATTATGAAGGACTTTCCCACCCTGTCTTGGCAGAGCTAGGCTGTTGACTTCCCTGCTTCCAAGTTTTGTCCATTTTGGATAGCATTCTGTCTACAGTTGAAGCAAGGGCTTTTTCTTCCCTGATGGCTGGCTTTCTACTAAGGTAGCCATCTCCAAATGGAGATTCTTCAGTGTTTATCATCTGCTTGAAGTAGAATGGGGGGTGCTGTCAGAAGCTGACATGCCTCAGTATCAAAAAAATCTTAAGAAAACATGTTTGAATGCCATATTGTACAGCTCTCTTAAGGGTTTGAAGACCACCTATCTAATCGTGCATTACTTTACAAGTATTTCCTCTTGGCCTGTGCGTTATGTTTCATCTCTTTAAACTTTTGCTTTGTTTGAAGAGACCCCTGTCTCCCTATGTCGCCTAAGTTGGCTGGGAACTTCTCAGCCTCTAACAGGCACACACCTTACACTTGGCAATGGAGATTTTTTGTTGTTGTTATTTGTTTATGAAAAGATTTCAAGTACTCCAGAGCTCACCTTGAACTTACTATGTACCTGAAGATGACCTTGAACTTCTATTCCTCCTGCCTCTACCTCCCCAGCGGTAGGATTAGAGAGAGGTATGTGTCACCACAGTTGGTTTTTATGTGGTGCTGGCTGTTGGGGATTAAACCCAGGGTTCTGTGTGTGCTAGGCAAGCACTGTAACAACTGAGCAACATCTCTAGCCCATTACAGTCTTTTTTTTTTCTTTCTTTTGAGAGAGCGTCTCAAGATTACGGAGCCCTGCCTGGAACTTGATCTGTAGAGTAGGCTGTCCTCGGGCTCACAGAGATCCACCTGTCTCTGCCTCCTAGTGGTGGGATTAAAGATGTATGCCAACACCACTGGTCAGAATCTTTATAAAACAAAAGTTTGTGTTTTGATCAAGTCTAGGCTATACTTCTTTTACTTCTTTTTTCTTTCAGTGTTTCTTATGTACTAGTTAAATCTTTTTGCCTGGCTGGAGAGGCAGCTCAGCGGTTGAGAGTACTGGCTGCTGTTCCAGAGGACCCGGGTTCTAATTCCAGCCCCATATGGTGGCTCACAACAGTCTGCAATTCTAGTCCCAAGGGATCCAAAAACCACTGCAGGTCTCCTTGGGCACCAGGCATGCCCATGCTGCACAGACATGCATGCAGGCAAAACATTCATGCACACAAAATAAATCAATTCATTTTAAAATGGACTAAAAAACAATCTACTTTACAAAAAGGAAAAGTAATGTTTGAGTGACCCCACCACTGCTCTGGTCTCTTGTCTGTCCACTCTTCTGGAGGTTGCATAGTTTCAGCACCAAGGCCTGGCATCTGTTTCAAGCTCATTACCACATACAATATGATTTCTGTTGTCCATACGTGTGGGTCTCTTCAATATTCAATTTGTTCCCCTGATCTATCCCATCAAATATCACACTGCCTTGATTACTATAACTGCATAATAGCTTAAACACAGATAAATTCTACAACTTTGTTTTTCTTGGTAAAAAAATATTTTGGCTAGCCTAGAATCCTTTGAATAGTCATAATGGTTTTTTTTTTTTTGCACAAATTTATCCTATCAATAAAATAATCTTCCTGGACATTTGATACTGTGCTAAAGATAAATCAGCTTGGTAAGAGATGACGGCTTAAGTAAGTTCTGTCTTTGAGCATGGCGATCTTCTTATTTGTGAATATTATTTTGCCTATTCGTTTATTTAGCCCACTTCAGTTCCTCCTATCAACCTTTTGTGGTTTTTATGTTATACAAACCATAGAAATTTTATCTCTTTAGCTTTTCAAAATTTTATTACCAGTGCCATTGTTTAATTGAATAGTAGATTATTTGCAAATATATAGAAATTAAAATGTCATATGATTCTGAAAGCTCATTTATTAATTCCATTTTTTAATTTTGACATCTCTCTTTCTGTGTGTGTGTGTGTGTGTGTGTGTGTGTGTGTGTGTGTGTGTGTGTACAGCGTGGAACGTGTGTGGCAGTGAGAGGATGTCTCTGCGGGTTTGGTTCTCTCCTTTCACCATGTGGGTTAGGTTCTGGGGATTGAACTCAGGTCACCATGCTTAGCAGCAAGCCCCTGTACCTGCTGAGCCATCTTGCCAGATCTCATTTATTAATTCTAGTAAAGACTGTTTATTGTTCAGAGTCCTCTATTGTTTTACTCAATCTCAGTTTGGGTTCCTTTCCTTTCTTCTCACTGTCGTATGGCATTTACTGGTATGTTTTTGACAATGTTCCATAGAGAATGGTCATCCTGATGACAATGAGTTTTATTCACTTTTTCAATGGTAAATGTAGCATTTGCTAGAGGCTTTCCCTTGATCGTATTTGTCAAGTTAAGGAAACCTCCTTCTACTTCCAGTTGCTAATATTTCTTATAGAGGATGTTTGCTGAACTCCAAAACATGCCGCTCTCCACATGTACTAAATTATCATGCAACTTTTGTTTTTCTTTCTGGATTAAAAAAAATGTTCATTTATTACTTCAGGTTACATCTCCATCACAGCCCCCTCTTTCCACCCCTCCCAGTCCTGCCCTCCCACCCTCTACCCCCTCTCCCTTCTGTCCTACTCCTCTGGAGTGGAGTGTCCCTACATATCAGTCCCCCATCCCAGTTCAGCAGTCATGAGAGCCAAGAGCCTCCTCATACACTGGGGGCCTGCAAGGCAGCACCACTAGGGCAAAGTGTCTCATTGACAGGAAACAAAGTCTATGTTCATGTTCCCTTTGGTGCATTGGTTGTAGTACAGATATTCTGTACTATATGGTTAAAATCTGATTATAACACTGATGAGTGCTTGTATTTGAGGGGGTAAAGTCTGCGTTTGTTTGACTGAGTTCTTGGGTTAACTGCTGGCCTAATGTGAATTGCTGGAAAATTAAACAAATTGGAATTTCTTCTTGTTTATGTGTTTTATAGAACCTAGGAGCAAAGCCATCGGGGCTTGCAATTCTCTGTGGGGATGTTTCTAACTACACATTCAATTTCTCTAGCAAAGGGCTACAGAGGTCATCTGCTTGCTTTCACGTAAGTTTTCATAGTTTATTTCTCTAAAGACTGTGCCTAAATTGGATTTGTTAGTATAAGAATACTCATGTTTTCTCATTAATGCCTTAAGTCTCTTTAGTACTGGTCCCATTTTCATTTCTGATGTTTGTGAGCCCTGTCTCCTTATTTATTTATTTTTTTGGTTTTGAGGTTTAATAATTTTAATTGGTCCTAAACAATAGGAGTTTGTTTTCCTTAATTTTCTCTATCATTTTTTCTGTTTTCATTCCTTGTTTTATTTCTCTTATATTTATCACTTTCATTCTTCTGCTTGCCTTCTGTTTAACTTGGCATTCCTTTTTAAAGTTTATCTTCTAGAGACAGTTGAGATTACAAATCTGTTCTCTTGATTGTTGATAATTATATAAATGTTCATACCTAAGCCTCACTTTTCCTACATGTCATGAATTTTGATATTGAACATTTAATTTACAGTTTAACTAAAATATCTTTTTTCCTTTATTTTTTATTTCTTCAAGTTACATCTCAATCACAGTCCCCTCCCTATTCCCCCCTCCAGTCCCACCCTCTCACCCTCAATCCCCCATCCTCTTCCCTTTTTTTTTTTAAGTTTAAGGTATATCTTATTTTCTCCTACAGTTTCCCCTTTCAGTCCAACAAATGGCTCTTTCTCTTATAATAATAAATACAATACAAAACAACAGAGGTAATTAGGCCATAGTTATGAGAGTTATATGGCTTAGTGTACATTCCATATGTATTTGGCACCTGACTTTAATATTCTACTATCTAACCATCTCCATGAGTTTAAAGTTCTATATCTGACTCAGCATTCATACTAACTTGAAACACAATCTTAAAAGCATCTTCTTAGGTCTATAACACTCTCTTGACTCCTAAACAACTCAAAATTTAATTATGAGACTCTAGTTATCTGTTCTTCAACCACCTCAGAGACCTGAGAGGGATATATATATCTGATTTTATAGGAAGTACAGGGCCTGCAGCTTCCAAAACTAAGAAATGACATACCAGTGGCTGCCTGGACAGTTCCCATTTTCTCTCCATACATTACAGCATCCATCTTCAGTCATTTGGCCCCGTTTCTCTGACAGACATTGATTGTAGAGCAGGGGTTATGAAGGACTTGCCTACCCTGTCTTGGCAGAGCTAGGCTGTCGACTTACCTGCTTCCAGGTTTTGTCCTTTTTGGACAGCATTCTGTCTACAGTTGGAGCAAGGGGCTTTTCCTACCAAGAGATAGGCTTGTGACTAATTCAATCATCTCCCACTGGAGATTCTTCAATGCTCATCTTCTACTTGGGGTAGAATAGGGGGTGCTGTCAGGAGTTGATATGTCTCGATATAAAAAAATCTAAAGTTTCGAAAACATCTTTGAATGCTATATTCTGCAGATCTCTTGAGGTTTTTGAAGAGGCCCTATCTATCTCTTATATTAGGATAAACAGATGTTGCTTGTCTCTTAGCAGTTTTATTTCTGATTAGCTTAGAAAATAGCTATAATAGGCTGTCATAGTACCTAACAAAATGACTGGTTTGCATAACTATTAGATTGCATTTCTTAATTATCCTAAACACTTTATGACAATTAGTAGTAAAAGGCCGAAACATCACATTTCATTTTTTTTTCTTTACCTCCTAATCCTTCCATCCCATTTCTCTGGGGTGGGGTGTCCTTATATAACAGTCCCTCATCTCAGTTGAGAGGTCGTATGAGGGCCAAGAGCCTCCTCATTCATTGGGGGTCTACGAGGCAGTACCACCAGTGAAAAGTGTCTCATTGCCCAGGAGAGAGAACTAAAAAACAAACAAACAAATAAGCAGACACACAGATAAAAAATAATAAAAATAGAAAAAAAGTCTATGTCCAAGTTCCCTTTGGTGTGTTAGCTGTAGTATCGATACCTTCTACTATATAGCTAAAATCCTAGCTCATGGATAGGTAGGATCAACATAATAAAAATGGCCATCCTACCAAAAGCAATATATAGATTCAATGCAACTCCTATCAAAATACCAACACAATTTTTTATAGACTTGGAAAGAGCTAGTCTCAATTTCATATGGAACAACAAAAAGCCCAGAATAGCTAAATCAATCCTGTACAATAAAAAAAATCTGGAGGTATCACCATCCCAGATTTCAAGCTATACTACAGAGCAATAGTTGTAAAAACAGCATGGTATTGGTATAGAAACAGACCAGTGGATCAATGGAATCGAATTGAAGATCCAGAAATAGACCCACACACTTATGGCCACCTAATTTTTGACAAAGAAGCCAAAACGGCACAATGGAAGAAGGACAGCATCTTCAACAAATGGTGCTGGTCCAACTGGATGTCCACTTGTAAAGGAATGAAATTAGACCCATACTTATCACCTTGTACAAAACTTAAGTCCAAGTGGATCAAAGACCTTAACATAAGGCTGGTCACACTAAATCTACTAGAAGAAAAAGTGGGAAAAACCCTCGAAGTCATTGGCACAGGCGACAACTTCCTGAACAGAACACCAACAGCTCAGGACCTGAGATCAACAATCAATAAATGGGACCTCATGAAACTGAAAAGCTTCTGTAAGGCAAAAGACATTGTCATTCGAACCAAACTGCTGCCTACAGATTGGGAGAAAATCTTCACCAACCCCACATCTGACAGAGGGCTAATATCCAAAATCTACAAAGAACTCAAGAAATTAAATGCCAAGAAGCCAAATAATCCAATCAAAAAATGGGGGACAGAGCTAAATAGAGATTCACAAAGGAGGAATCCCTAATGGCCGAGAGACACTTGAAGAAATGCTCAACATCCTTAATCATCAGAGAAGTGCAACTCAAGACTACTCTGAGATTCCATCTCACACCTGTCAGAATGGCTAAGATCAAAAGCTCAAATGACAGCACATGCTGGTGAGGGTGTGGAGAAAGGGGAACCCTACACCATTGCTGGTGGGAGTGCAGGCTTGTGCAACCACTATGGAGGTCAGTCTGGCGATATCTTAGAAAACTTGCAATAGCTTTGCCTCAGGACCCAGCCTTACCACTTCTGGGTATACACCCAAATGCCTCTTCACGGAATCATAAGGAGGTTTCCTCATCTATGTTTATAGCAACCTTATTTGTAATAGCTAGAAACTGGAAACAACCCAGATGTCCCTCAACCGAAGAATGGGTTAAAAAACTGTGGTACATCTACACAATGGAATATTATTCAGCTACCAGGAACAATGAAATTATGCAATTTGCAGCCAAATGGATGGAACTAGAAAAGCTCATCCTGAGTGAGCTAACCCATACTCAGAAGGATGCATATGGCATCTATTCACTTGTAGTAGGATTTTAGCTAAAATATCTTCTAACTTCCTTTGTTTTTTTATTTGACCTGTGTGTTTTTAAAAGAGTATTGCTTAGTATTCAAGTGTTTGGGATTTTTTTTCAGATTTTTTTGGTATTGATTTCTAGTTTAATTCCATTCTGCTCAAGCAATACTTTTACAAGTCTTCAATCCTTTTAACTTTATTTGTTTATGTTTTGTGGCCCAGACTATGGCATCTCACCTGATGCTCTCTGGCTCTCCAAATGGAAGTCATGCTCACTTGCACCAGGGTAAAATGTGTACAAATCAGCTGGGCCATGCTGGTTGTGCTTCAATTTTTTTTTGTACTTTTCTTTCTTTCCTTTTGGTTTGGTTTTTTGAGACAGGGTTTCACTGTGTAGCCTTGGCTATCCTAGAACTAGCTCTGTAGACCACACTGGCCTCAAACTCACAGAGATCTGCCTGCCTCTGCCTCCTGAGTGCTATGTTTAAAGGCATGTGCCATAACACCTGGCCAATTTTCTACTTTTTCAATCAATCACCAAATCAGCTATTGAAGGATCAAGTCTAAGTTCTACACAGTTTTGTTTTGGGGACTTTGGATGTTTTATAAGAGGCACACACATTTAAGATCCTTACACAGTCATTAACTGGCCACTCTTCAATCTTGTATTTGAAGTTTTATTGATGTACGAAGCTTTGACCATCATTTCTGCAGATAATATTTTCTCCTGAGACCAAAGTCACATGTCAAGCCACTCAACATTTTCCCACAACTCACTGGTTCCCTGTTAGATTTTATTAATTAAAAAAAAAAATTTGGCGAACAGTTTCTTTAACTATGACTGTAATCCATGGATCTTTTCTTCTGTGGTGTCCAGTCTGCTGCTGGTCCCAGCACTGTGTTGCTTTTGCATGCCGCATACTTCCTCTTTAGATATTCAGTGCATGTCTTCTTTTAAAATTTTTTTTCTTTTTATTATTTTTTTATTTCGTGAGTTTCACATCATGTACCCTGTTCCCTCTCGTCTCCCACCTCCTCTAAGACTCACCCTCCACCCTTGCAACCTCCCACAACATAAAAAACAATCTCATTGTGGAAGCTGTAGTGTGTCTGTGTGTCCCACAATATTCCCCTTTTTCCTTACATTTTTGCTTGCAAATGTTCATCATAATGACTCTTTGGACTGATATGAGGCCTTTGGCTTCTGCTACTTTGTCAATACTGGAGTCTCACTGGGACTCCTCTCAGACATGTTGTTATTGTCCTGCATCATGGAGATCCTGTAGTTTTTGGTTTGTGGCATTGGCCTCTTCAACATACATCCATTGGGTGTATGTTGGTGTGGGTCAACTCAAAACCCTGGTTCTGGGCCTGCAACTCCTATTTGCATGACCTGCTTTCCTGAGTGCTGCAGCAGGTAAGGGGTTGGATCAGCTCTCCTGCTTTCATGACCCCATCAGGGCCAACTCTCCCACCTGCTTGCTACCTGTGGCAAGGGCATCAGAGAGTGAAGGGGATCTCTCCTTCACCAATACCATCACAAAGCAGACAAAAGGCAGGGGTGGCTCTTCTACACTCACACCCTCAGGGCAAGCTCACCCACAACCCCCACATCCAGGTCCACCTGTAGTGTGATGTCCAGGCAAGGTCCAGGGCCTGCTCTCCCGAGTGCTGCAGTGTGTGAGGCGAAGGGACAGCTCTCCTGCTCTTGTGACCCCATAAGGGCCAGATCTCCTGTCCTCCAATGGTGGTGAGGGCACAAGGGAGGGTATGGGATCATTCCCTTGCCAATACCACCACAAAGCAGATAAAAGGCAGGGCTGGCTCTCCCACACTAACTCCCTTGGAACTGGCTCACCCACAACTCCAACAGCCAGGGCCAGACAGTATTTTTCTAGTCTCTGGCTTGCTTCCTGTCCTGGGAGCCCATCTGGTGCTTGCCTGGTGCTGGACTGGTGGTTGTCACAGGCTAGCTCCTTGTCAGGGCCCCATGGCACCCAACTGGTGCTAGTATCCGGCTTGCTTTTGTCCCCCGGGAATGTCAGGCTCCTATTTATTGAGATGTTCATAGGTCAAAACACTGAATGTAGACACAGCCTCACTTCTCTCTGCCACCTACTGATTCACATGTGACCCAGCAGTCACATCTTCAATGTCTCTAGGGGGAGAGGTGCATGTCCTCATTTTTCTGTTCATTTCAAGAATGTTTTTGTCTACTTAAGCACATGGAACATAATTATAATAGCATCTTGGACTTGTCTGCTTAAGCACACAGAATACAGTTTAGTAGCTGCTTGGAGATTCTTCTACTTATGCACATGGGACATAGTTACAGTTCTGCTTGGATATTCTGACCTCCTAGTTCTATCATCTGTGTACCTCTGGGTTGTTTCTGCTGATTTCTCTCCTTGTGTGGAGGTTTTCTACTGCTTATTCATGCCTGGAAATTCTGGCTGAAAGTCATGTGAGACTGCTCTCTAGTTAGGTGTTCAACTCCATTAGTGTCTTTTTATTATTTTTTATTTTTTTGTTTTTTCGAGACAGGGTTTCTCGGTAGCCCTGGCTGTCCTGGATTCCCTCTGCAGACCAGGCTGGCTTTGAACTCACAGAGATCTGCCTGCGTCTGCCTCCCAAATGCTGGGAGAGTACAGGCATGAACCACCATACCCAGCCAATAGAGACAGTTTCCAACTGTCATGTAGGTGCTGGGATTTGAACCCAGGTCCTTTGGAAGAGCAGACAGTTCTCTTAACCACTGACCATCTCTCCAGCCCCCTGTTAGTGTCTTTTAAATGCTACTTTGACTTTGCTCTTTGATGCAACTCAGTTACTCAGAATCAGTTGAACCTGTGGTGTTTGTGTTGAGCACGTTTAGGGCAAACAGCCTTTCACTTAGGCCTTTCACTTTTGGTCCAGGTTGTCTTCTCTAAGTTAATGTCTAACTGAAGAATGAACAAAGCATTCATGGCCCTGGATTCTAGTGATGGCTCTCCCTGCTATTGTCTGATGATTTCCCCCATGCCTATCGGTGGTTCTTTCTACTTCTGTTTCATTGTCCTTCTTACTCCTGTCTGGTGATCCTCCCCTCTCCTGTCTTGTGGTCCTCCCCAGTCTAAGCTCCTGATCTTCCCCACTCTTGTCTACTGGTCCTCCCCAGTTCTATCTCATGATCTTCCCCACTCTGGTGATTCTATTCAGTCTTATCTCATGATCCTCCACACTCATGCCTGGCAGTCCTCCCCACTACTATCTGACAGTCTTCCTTATTCGTGTCACTCCTTCCTACTCTTATCTGGTAGTTTTCTCCTGTCCTCAGGAGTTTCCGCCACTGTATGCACACAGCATGGAGGATCTTTCTGAAGATCTCTGGAGGGCTTCCTCTGTGCATTTTACTCAATACTTTGGCCCAGTCACATGTAGTCACCTTAATATCTACTTCTTCTAGACACCTTACTATCTATTTCTCAATTTTTATTTATTTATTTTTTGCCTAGCAACTTTTAGCCATGAGTGATATCTATTCTTTGATTTAGTAAGTTGCCAAGATTTGCTGCATTTCTCTTTCTGCCTTGTGGCCTGGAGACCCTGAACAAGGACTCTCTTGGCGCCCACCTTTGTTAGTTTCCTTCTCTTGAGGGTCATTGCCATATGAAACCTGTTGTCCAATGGCAGAATATGATCATTTTAATGTACATTTTATAGTTTTTAAAATAGGTTTTATAGTTTAAAGTAGGAAGATAGCTGCTCTCTTACTATCAGGGCTGAAAGTTCAAGCGCTTGTCAGTTCTCCAGTGGCATTGCTGTGCATTGTTTTTGGATCACTAAGTTCCCTCATTAGACTTCAAACTGTCTGAGACCAAGAAGTGGGCCTCGGTCACAGACAGGACCTTGTATCCATAGATGCTGGAGAAGTTGGGACAGAGATGGGCAGACCAGACTGAGGAACGAGATGAGACATGCTGGCCACTCTGGGGAATTAAAGCACACACACTCCAACCATGGTGTTGCTGATCTGGCACATGCTCACATCCTCCAGAGACCACAGCTGCCGTAAGCCTTACCTACAGGTGGTCAGTGCTACCCTAACATCATCATTTAAACCCTGGTTAATCCTCACCAGGCCTGCCACTGCAGAGTTAAGAACTGGCTCTAATCACACAGTGTTAATGCTCAGACACCACAGTTCACCATTTGTAATTACAATGGTCGTGCATCTCCATGAGAGCACTGGTTGCATTGTGAATCAGGGAGGCCTGAAATTTCAACCCCTCATTATAAAGCTGGACATGCTACCTGACCAGTCTGAATTTTAGTTTCCTTATGTAGTAAGTGACACATAATGACCTTCTGCATATGGGCAGAATTCAGTACTTCATCAACACTCCAAATGGCAAGTAATAGTGTAAGATTAATTAGAACCCTCCTCCAAGCAAGAATACAAACCAAGTACAACACCTACTGACCATTCTGTGTAAAAAATGAGTTAGTGGCCCTGCTAATGTTCTTAGAGAAGAAGGTTCACCAGGAGGCTAACAGGAGGGAAACACTTGGCTAAGAAGCATCCTTTTAACAGTTGAGGGCCCTTTTTCTCGAGTGCTTGGCCTGATTTGGGGAGACTTGGGACTATCTGCACATATACAGTCATATACAATGAGATGTCTTGGGGATAGGACCCAGGTCTCAGCAGGAGATTTATCTGTGATTTATAAACACCGTATACACATAGCCAGGAGACACTTTCATCCAACATTTTCAGGGCACTTATGCTGTGACTCATCACATGAGGTCAAGTGTGGAGTCTTCCACATGGGACATTATGTTTGTTAGTGCTCAAAATTCTCAGTGTTGAAAGTCTTTGGATTTTGGAACATTTTAGATTTCAGCTTTTTGAATTAGGGAAATCCAACTTATAATTACAAATCACAGGCTGCAAGATATTAAACATCAGGTTTTTAGCTTATTTTCTATGTCTCTTAGAGATATATTTTCACAGTATCCACAAATGCCCTAGAAACTGAGAACCACAATCATACAGAGACGCTAAAATGCAGCCAGTGAATAAAGGGCACCTGAGTTGGCAGATAGGGAAAAAATGCAGGTGTGGAAAGACTCAGAGAATGAGCAGGAGCACAGTGGGGAAGTGAGTGGTCTTCAGCTCACACAAGCTGCTGATACAAACTACTAGGTCTCTTTCTTAATATGCACTTTCATAACCTATAGTTTAAAACTCTGAAAAAAAACAGAATTAAAAGAAACCACACAAAACATTTTAAAGTGTAAATATGAACAGCTTAAGAATTTTTTAATCTCAGAGAGGATTCCAGAAAGAATAGCAAGGGCTGTGCACAACAAAGTTAGCCATCTGTTCTCTATCTTTAGTGACGAATCAAATGAAGGGAATGGGCTCTGCCATCGTGGGTGAGGGTCACTCTAGCAGTCACACTTACCAAAAACAGAAATCATTTACTGGGGGACATTATAGATTTTATTTTAAAGATTAGAAAATCTTTAAAACTTGACAGTCTGTGCACTTTTTCTAAGCATACCAGCTGTGATACATTCCTTGAGTCTGTGGAAAACATTGCTTCACTGTGTCTCAAGCCATGTCCACCAAGGGGAAATCCGCAGAGGGTTCCAGCAGCTCTCAGGACAGAGGGATGAAGAGGGCCAGCTGATCTGGGTAGGAGGTCACTCATGTGTCCTGACCTTGGGTTTTTGTTTTGTTGTTTACAATAGAGTGAATGTCAAGGGAGAGTTGTGTGCAGGATCCTAGAGGTGGGCTACCTGAATGTGCAAATAAGCAAGAAGGAAAGAGATATCCCTCAGCCTGGCTTCCAGAGGTGGAGTGAGGCCAGAAAATGTTATGGTAACAGGACAAAGCTGTGCTCTCTGAGGTGATGCATACACATGACTGCTGTGGCAGAAAACTACATCCCCAAGTTGCCTACACAAAAGAAGCTCTGCTGAGCATAAAGCTACAACTGGAAGCCTGTTATGTCTTGCCTTAGACAAACAAAGCGAGGATCCTGGCACTGGCAGAGGATAAGAAATGGGCAAACATCCTGAATTCTCTAGTTTCTGTGAGTTGATAAAAATCCCTGTCCAGCTAGTGTACAATCCTGGTCTAAACCACTATAAAGCAGAAGAGCGGTGTACATTCTGGTTCACGGCCCACAACTCCAGGTGGTGACTGCCAGTGAAGCAGGTACACTGCAGGGTCAGGAAGTAAGCATGGCCACCTGGAAGGCTCCAGACAAGACTCTAACTGAACCTCAAGGAGAAGCGACCTAGCAGAGGGGCACTTCACATACAGGCTGCTCTAATGGGGAATGAACATATCATGCCTCCTAGAAGTTACCAAACTTTAGTCAAATTATCTTCCTAATTCCCATCCAGAGCACAAGAGCCATATGACAGTGATCAAAAATCCCAAAACTCAGCACAGGGGGTTTTTAGCCCATGCATCCTCATAGCAAAGCTCTTAGGGCCCTCCTTACTGAAAACCACATCTCCCTGTGCAGGAACTGTCAAGTCTCCAATGTGCAAGTACCAAAAAAAAAAAAAAAAGCATAAAATAAAAAGTTTAGAAGCCTGCAAGTACTTATGTATCTACAGAATCTCTCTGTTTTATTGTTGAGATAGTGTCTTACTATGTAGCCCAGGCCTGCCTCCAATTTGCTACATATCCCACATTGGCCTCAAACTTGGGATCCTGCTGCTTCAGTCTCTTGAGTACTAGAATTGCAAGCATACACCGCCATATCTGGCCTTACAGAATTCCTATATAGGCTTAACGATGTTAAGTGGGATAATAGAGACATTTAGTTTTAGATGGGGTCTCATGTATCTGATCTCAAACTTGTTATGTAGCCAAGGATGACCTTGAACTTCTGCATCTCCAGAGTGCTGGGATCACAGATTTGCTACCATAACCAGATTTTATGTGGTCCTGCAGATTGAACCTAGGGGTTTCATGTAATATAAGCACTCTACCAACTGAGCTACATTCAGGCACCACAGGAATACCTTCTGAAGTTGTGTTGTTTCATAAATCTGAAGAATTAAAAAACACCAAAGCTTCCTACAAATATATTTTATTTGCATTTATTTATTTATTTGTGTTTTTGGAGACAGGGTTT
>CAJQZJ010033071.1:3461653-3519654 GCA_907164525.1 Lophiomys imhausi | reverse complement strand
AAAAAAATCAGGCTGGCCTTGAACTCAGAGATCCCTCTGTCTCTGCCTCCTGAGTGCTGAGATTAAAAGTGTGTGCCACTACTACCCAGCTGAACTTTATTTTTTAAATTATGTTTATCCATTTGTGTGTGTGTGTGTGTGTGTGTGTGTGTGTGTGTTTACCACAGTACGCTGTGTGGAAGTCAGAGAACAACTGTGGGAGTTGTTCACCTCTACCATAAAGGTATTTGGTATCAAACTCACTCAGGTCATAAGGCTTGGTGGCAAGGGCCTTTGCCAGCTGAGTCATCCCAGCAGCCCTTAGTCACACTTTAAAATGACCAAGAGCATAACCATTGTGATGGACAGTGAGTGCTGCTCTTATGGTATTGCTCTTATTATCATCACCCTTGGGATACTAGATGGAGACATTTAGGGGCTCCTAAGCTAACTTCGAGAACCAGTGTCCAATCTCCAGTCTTGAGACTGGCCAGAGTGTGCAGTTTCATTTGCAGCTTGGAAGGAGTGTCTTTCAGAGCAGTATGGACCTTGGCCTGCCCCATCATCAAGTAAACAACTCTGATATCACCAGCACTGCATCCCAGACACCCCAGATGGCAGCTTAATAGCCTGAAAGAATTAATAGCACACCTCTGAGCACATTATTCACTCAGAGAATAGTTCAGGCAATGCAAAGAATCTGGCCCATTATAGCCCACACACTTGCTAAATAATATGCAATCACAGAAATGAAGCATGGCATATGGTAATCCCTTTACTATATTGAGATTCATTGTAATAAAAGTGCTGTTCAAAATCCTCATGGAAATTTGAAAGGCATACCTTTTTTTTCTGGAAGAAACATTACAATAAGACAGGCTAGTCCACCAACGCAGAGAAATGCTGCTAGTGTCCGCTTCCGACCAAACCTAAACAATAGGAGGAAATCACATGTCTCTCTAAAGAATCTTATAAAGTCATGGCCCCTTTCCTGCAACTTTCCTACTTACATGTCCTCAATTTAATCTTTTTTTTTTTTTTTTTAAAGGAATGGGTGGCAAATGTAGCTTGTCAGGATGCAGATCAGGATATAAATAAGCATAAAAAAGGGAATCCACTGGATGGTAGGATCAGACCATAAACACAGGGAAAGGACCACCATATTTCCAAGGGTGTGCGCTGTGGCAAGACTGTTTCAAATGATGTCACCTATTACCTCACTCAGTCCTAATAATAAATGTGTAGACATGTGCTGCTACTTTCTCCATCTTTTAGAGACTGAAACTGATAAAGAGAATGGAATCCTCTAGTTTGTTTTATTCTCTGGTTACCAGACTCTTATGGTATTGAAAAATTTAAATGCAAGGTTTTGTGGGGCTTTTTTGTTTGTCTTTGTCTTGATCTTTTAGAAATATAAAGAAAAAAATTCTTGTTAGGTAGTACCCTTTACACTGAGATAAAGCCTACATAAGCATCCACATACACAAAACTCAGGAACTGCTAGAGTAAAAAGTGAGCTTAATTCCATTTAGCCTGAGAGAACTCTGATGGAGAGTGCTGTGCGTGCCCTGTCTACGGCCAAAGAACAGGACAACTCTGTACGCACATATGGAAGAATGTGTGCACGCTACAAGGCATAGGCTCTATGGTGTGCCTCACTGTCATCCATACTCACCATCTTTGGTTAATCAAGTAGATGCAGAGAGGGTACGATGGAATCTCTATGAGGCCAGATAAAGCCAGGTTGGCATAAATACTCCCCCCTAGGTCACCCGCACTCAGGGTGAGGCCGTAGTACACCAAGCTGCACACAAACCTGTAACAGGGATCAAAGGACTGAGAGGTGAGACAAAAGTCCACAGAATAGAAACAACATTTTCCAGGACAGACTAACAGTACCGTTCAATACAATACCCCCTGCTGCAAATAATGAGCTTCACTCTCCCTTTACTGAGCTATCTTAATCTAAACTTCCATCGTATTAGGAAACAAAAGCATAATGGGACTTCAGGAGTGATTTATGTCTACATATTATATAAAGCAAATGAATGGACAGTTCCTGCCCAAGGAAAGACATTGTTCCTGCCTCTTCAAGCATTTTTGCACTGAAGTGAAAACAATGGCCCTATTCTTACTTTACTGGGTTCCACCATCCAGGGAACAGTGGCCTGCAGCCTTGTGATATCAGAAAGGCTGGGCAGAGCCTCCTATGGGGAAAGCCAGCAGGAGATGGCTAGAGAATGGGCTGGATCCTCAGGTGGGGCATCTGCAGGCCACACAAGTCTGGCTCTCCATTGCCTAGGAACCTAGTCACTTCCCATTCAAAGACTTCAGCACGCACACATACGAAAGAGAGCAGAACAGAGAAGAAAAGGCCAGGGTCACAGCAGAGCAGGATTTTCTGGGGAGAGCAACAGGGAGGGAGGCTCTTGAGAGACACAAACTCCCTTCTGCACATGATCCCTGAAATTGACCCTTCGGGAGCACCTCTTAGCCCTGTATTGTGCAGACTCCCGCAGTGTGAGTGATGCACCAACGAGCTCAGCTCAACTGAGCACCAACCTGAAGCTCCAAATCAGAGTGAAGTGTTCAGAGGCACACCACCATCTAGTAAGCTGCTCTATTAAAATCACAACCCAGAACAGCTGGCTCTAAGGACCCCGAGGCTGGCCTTTACTAGTATATGAAGACAGCTAGTAAACCCAAGTGATGGATTACCTGGGCTTTCCAGCTCCACTAGTTCATCTGTTGCAGTTTACTGTGGCCGGTGCTCGCTCATTTGCTTCTATTTTGTTTTCCCTAGACAAAGCCTGGTATGTTGTGGCTGCACTGGGGTCATGGCAAAGGGAACACTTTACTTCTTCCTCTGCCAAAAAACATAGCAGTGGGCCAAGTGTCCTAGACTGTCCTAGACTGTGAAGGACAGGACATGGTGGGCTTCAATACAGCTCCAAAACAAAGCACTAGAACATTTGGCTTAACATGTATAATGCCTTAGGCACATACATACATACATACATGTACACATGTATACACACACACATACACACGCTTTATAAGTAGGTGCTGTGGCAAGCAAACTCAGAGCTGGGTAGAGCTCTGGCTTCCTGTGCACTTGGCATCCAGTTTTAACTATTTAAGAACCTCCAATCAGCAGCATTCTGCAGGTTTGGTTTTCAGGCGTTCTCTTAATCTCATGGCTCTAATCCATGTCTTTGTTTGGCATTCACTATTAGGCACTCATAACTCCTTGGGACCTGAGCCACATCAATTGTCTTCCTGAAACTTCATTCTTCAAAAGGAGCCACCTAGAATCCTGGATGCAGCTTAAATTAACTCAGAAGCATTCTGAGAGGCAGGCTGGAATAAGCTAAGCAAGTGACTATAAGGCTTAGAGTGTTAACCCTTCATCTACTGACTTGATGTGTGGTACCAGAGATATTTCCAAGAGAGCAAAAGGATTCATACAGCAAGCACTGAAGGAAAGGGGTTTAGATTTCATACATATATATATCAACCTCATAGTGACAAGAGGTTGATCTTTCTGAAGCCCCGTGGAAGGACTAGGTTATCAAGAGACCTTTAGAATTCAAATGGAAGATTCTATTACATCTCTCAAATTACCAGATGAACATCAGAATCAGAGTATGTCCTAGGAGGATCCGGTAACGGAACAGATCCAGGAAGCTTCCAGTTTCCTTGTAGCTCCTGTTGGCCGGATGTGTGAGTGAGAATGTGCACTTGAGCTTGCGGTTCCTCTTGGCAATGAGGTACAGAGCCTCTTCCGCCTCGCTCAGTCGACCCTGGGAGTATAACCAACGAGGTGATTCAGGAATGAATCTGAAAAACATGTCATTAAAGGCTGGATATTCATACAGGTGCACGTGCAGAGGAAGGAGACAAACATCCCCTTAGTAGGTGGCTTCCCTTACCATGGCTCAGTTCCATTGCAAGCGTAAAATATGACTTCCCCAGTGACACATGAGAGAGAACAAAGGGGCTACCCTGAACACCGTGGGAATGGTAAATGTGGCTCATTTTATTAGCTGAAACTAAGCACATCCTTTTTGAATATTGGTTTCAATAAAGGTAAATAGTTTCCATTTCCTTTTAAATAAGTTTCAGTAAGTGAATGGCAACTTTCCAATACTGGATGTTGCATGTCCTCATAATGCACAGATCAGTCACAGCTCTGAATCCCCACTAGAAGTCTATATATACATAGACTTTTATATATATATATGACATAGTAGTGGACAGAGCCTAGCTTTATCTTTTTCTAAGAACAGATTGGCCTCAAACTTGCTACATAGCCCAAAATAACCCTGAACTCAAGACCCTCCAGAATGCTGGGATTACAGGCATGCACCACCATGCCTAAACAACTGGGTTCTTAAGCTCTGGAAAAGTTAAACATTGAGACGGAAATCTTTATCAAACCAACAATTTTAAGGAGTTTGTCACATAAAAACGTGTTATTTAGGAGGAAGCATTACTTTAAGATTAACAGAAGCATGAAACAGTATAACAGATATTGTCTATCTGAATATTCATTACTTCAAAATGCTCAATCCATCCAACACACCAGCTTTAGAGTGTCTTGAGCATCTGTCCTGTTTCACCAGGACTGTAAAGGATAGAAGTTGCTGGCAGGTTAACCTCTAGTTACAGAGCATCAGGCGTTTTCTAATACAGCTGTGAACTGCTGAACCTCTCTGTGCTATGCATGGCACTAGTATTTCAATTTCAAAACTTAGACAATGTATACATTTTGCTCCATTATTCTGCCTATGTTTTAAGAGGGTTTCCCAAAGACAGCAGAATGTAAGCCTTTTTAAAAATTATAATGTGTGTGTGTGTGTGTGTGTGTGTTTATATTCTGTGTTCTTAGAGGCCAAAGGAGGATGTCAGGTCCTCTAATCTATTCACTTTGCCTTATTACTTTGAGGCATGGTCTCTCACTGAACCTGGAACTAGGCTGGTGGCCAGCAATTCTCCTTTTTCTGACTTCTACAGTGCTGGGTTACTGGGGCATGTGGCCACATTCAGCTTTTTACATGAGTAGTAGGATTCAAAGAAAGCACCACTGAGCCATTATCCCAGCCTGGAAGCTGCCTTTAACTAACACAAAGTCAAAGTACTTTATTTTTAAAAAGTCTAATCTGATACTTTCTGCCTTACATCAAGTTTTAATGAATCAAATAGAGTTTTTTTTTTTCAAATTCCTGATACTTCTCAATAAGCATGGTGAGAGCAACAAACATTACAGGATCTGGAAGCTTGATACAGTCATTCTGCCACTCCATTTAGTGAGCATTTCTATATTATACAGGGCAGTATAATGGGTGCTGAGAGGAAAGATGCAGGGACCAAAAGGTATTTTTACAGAACTTACCCACTGGGGACCAGGACACTCAATGTACAATACTGGACTATCAAACAAAACCATCTGTAATGTCTTGTAAAATCCTTTAGTCGTTTCCTTGTTACCATTTAAGTATTGCTATTGACTAATAAGTAATCAGTGAAATAAGATAAACGATTGTTCTGTTGAAAGCTGTGCCTGCCAGTGATTGGTTGTACCCACTGGCCCAAATTCATGGAGAGCACTGTGTGCAATGGCCTGACCGCGCAAACAAAAAGAACTGGAAGGAGACAGCTGGACTGCCTAAACGGAGAAAACATGGAAATCAAGTTTAAACTGGGCAGAGCTGGAAGGAGTGAAAAAGAACCAGTAGGAAGCATCTCAAAATCCTGACATGATTATGTGTGGTTAGCAGCAGCCATGTGCTCCCCAGCCTGTGTTTAATTAGCAATAAAACTCCTTCCAAGACTTCATCAATCTTATTGAAGATGATATTTGAGAGTAAGGATACTTTTAGACCTCATATGTCCTTTTCCCTCTGCTTTCTGTTGTTTGTGTCCTGAAGTCATTTCCCAGTGAAGACATTCCCTCATCTAGCTCTAAGGAGTAACTAACTCAAACTGTAGAGTCAGAAGGGGGAAAAAAAGCACAATGGCTCACATTTGTTCATTGAATCTGCACTACTGAAGGAGAGATGAGAGCCAGACTAGGTGCAAAAGTATGAGCTTTGCTGAATATTTGAAAAGAAAATGCATTTACTCACCAATACGTACATGACTGCTTATTAAATCATATGAAGCACATCTTTATTACTTTCAAAAATGTACAATGTGCAAGCTAATAAAGTACTTTTATTTCCCTTCATAATAAAATTACCTTGCCACAGTTCAAATAACTCAATTTTTTAATGGTTTTTTAAAATACAGGTTAACTACTCTGGTACATTCATTTCATTTCATTTCTTTTTTTCTTTTTCTTTTTTTTTTAGGTTTTTGAGACAGGGTTTCTATATGTATCCTTGGCTGTCCTGGACTCACTTTGTAGATCAGGTTGTTGTCCTTGAACTCACAAAGGTCTGCCTGTTGTGCCTCTCAAGTGCGGGATTAAAGTTGTGCACCACCACACCCAGTCTTCTACATTCATTTCTGCATTTAACAATTCTCTTGTTTTCTTTTCTTTTTAAGATTTACTTATTTATTTATTTTATTTATACAGTGTTCTGTCTGCAGGTATGCCTGCAGGCCAGAAGAGGGCACCAATTTTCATTATAGATGGGTTTGAGCCACCATGTGGTTGCTGGGAATTGAACTCAGGACCTCTGGAAGAACAGTCAGTGTTCTTAACCTCTGAGCCATTTCTCCAGCCCAATTCTCTTGTTTTCAAAGACTCCATAAAAACAAATTTCAGTTCAGATTCCACCAAATCTGAACTTAGAAACTGAATAAAGAACTACTAAATTACAGAGCTGCTGAAAGTAAGATCTACCAAGGTCTATCTCACTTTATGTCACAGAAGGAACTCCAGATACCACTGGATGAAATCTTTGATTACACAAAAGATTTTAGTCTAACACCTTAGGGAAAAACAGCTTTTATTGGCTGTATTAAAGCTTGGCTAAGTGGGCTGAAGTTGGTGGCTTACCACCATGGTGTGAGACTTGGGTGATTGTTTATAGAACCCACCCTGACCTGGTAATTATTCTTGTACTGCTCTGGGCACTCCTGTAGACAAGATATCTCTTGTAGGCTCTGCACTTGGAGGCCCTGAAATGAAACTCCTGTGCAAGATGGACAGCTGCTACTGCATGGTCAGCGCTTGGACTTGGCTCCACAGTATCAAACCCCAGTCACACACCTAGCCCATGGTGAGATCCAGCTTGAAGATCTTTAAGCTTAAGGCATTGGGTTAAAAAGAAAAAGAAAAAGAAAAGAAAAAAGGAAAGAACTTTCCAACAGCCTGAAGGCCAAATGCACTGTACTGAGAGATTAGTCTAAACATAAAGTACTTGCATTCTGAACTCATTAACTAGCATCTCTCTCTCTTCACAGAGCTCACAAGAATTGAGTGTTTGCAGTTTAGCTCTTCCCAGAATTCACTGTAGACAAGCTCCGGAAAGAAGTAATGCTGTTCATTTGCTTGCTCACATCCTTCCAATACAACCCTATTTAATGGAAAAAAAATTCTGAGGAGAAAAGACTACTTACAAAGATAAGAGAAAGACTGCTGTCCCCTGAAGGTTGACAAGAACAGCTAGGGTCCTCCAGGAGCGGATGAAGTATCCCAACAGGGCATACTGTGCGATGCCAACAGCAAAGAAGAGACCGCCAATAGATCCTAACGCAGGGAAAAGAGAATTGTCACTGGTGAAGACTACCCACAGAGCCCTTTCCAACCTGATCAGCATGCACGTCCTCCTTGTGAGACACCAGTCCTGCCCTACTAAGTGTGAGAGGCGGAAGCGGGAGAAGACTACACAAGCACCCAGCTTCTAATGATATAACATCAAGGGGGCCAGGAATCTGAAAATGGAGGAAGGGCAGCTGAAAACATGTACCACATGTGGACAAGATGTTAAGTTCAAGGCTTCGGTCAAATGCTTTCTGTACTTGTACTGGCTTCTGTCTGCACCTGGGATTGAGGCTGGAGATAGTTTTCAATGGGAGTGATGCGGCTTTTAGGTGGTGCAATTCCTGCAATGCTGTTCTTAACCTTTTTACAGGTCTTATTCTGTTTTTTTTTTTTTTTTTATGGTTATGTGTCTTTATGTGTGAGGGCTTGCGTATGCCACAGTGCACTTTAGGAAGTCAGAAGTAGCTGGTTCCTTCCTTCCACCATGTGGGTTCCACAGATCAAACTCTGAGAGGCTTGTCAAAGAGTGTGCTAACCCACTGAGCCATCTTGCCAGTCCCTGGCTCTTAATCTTTATCGCAGAGGCTATTCGTGAAATATTATCCTAAGCCACTTCCAATCTCCCCATCACCCTTCTCTATTAATTTGTCACCATCAGACGTATGACACTCACATTTTCTTGTTTCCCACCTGCCTCTCCCAAGTAGAAAATAAGCTGTTTGAAGCATGGATTTTTTTCAAAACACTAATGGAAAAATATCAACCACAGAACTGTAAAGAAGCCTATGTTTAAAAAAAAAGTGTTGAGATGAGGATTAAAAGCACCAGCTTGTCTGATGTTCTTGCAAATTCTGTGCCTCTGGCACACTTTCTGTAATGGCTATTATCACTGTGGGCAGGTTATTGAGGTTTTGTTGGGAATAATGTATTGTGCATGATATTTTATGAAACAGGTACCATTATTAACCATACACTGAGCCAATAAAATAGCTTGAGGGTTAGGGGAAGGTGTCTACAACACAGTGTGTTGTACACGGCAAAGTCAGGCCCTGTACAAAGTCTGCTGGCATTTTGAACCATTCCCACTTCCTTTCTCATTTCTATGCAAAGGCAGTGTGCTTTCTGTTTTTCCGAGACATGCTCTGTAGCCCTGGGTGTCCTGGAAAACTCTCTCTGTAGACCATGCTGGCCTTGAACTCACAGAGACCTGCTTGCCTCCACTCCCTAAGTGCTGGGATTAAAGATATGCACCACCACTGCCCAGCTGGAAAGGCAGTTTTAGATGGGCCTTGCTGGTCTTAATTTTTTCCACGATAATCTTATAAACATATGTTTTCTTTGATCACCATTCATAACATTACTTTATGACAAAACATGATGACTTCTATATTCCTTTCCCTACCTAAGAAAAGAAAGAGCCAAAGGGGTGTGTGTGTGTGTGTGTGTGTGTGTGTGTGTGTGTGTGTGTTCAAGATTCTGAAAGCACAATTCAGCAAGTGAGGGAACAGAGACAGTATGGAGTTTTCTGGAAATGTAAGACAATCAATAGCTATTTTCAGGTTCATTATAGTACATCAAATAGCACCTGGCTGGCTTCCAAGGGTAAGGCCTCCCTGTCATTCAGCATTCACCTATGACAACTCAGATAACAAGAGCATTCAGGGGATAAAATAGGCTGGTTTCAGAGGGATGAAATTTAAACCCAGTTCTACCAAATACTACAGCAGTGGTTCTCAACCTGGGGGTTGTGACCCCTTTGGGGTTGAACAACCCTTTCACCAGGATTGCATATCAGATATCCTGCATATTAGATATTTATACTGCGATTCATAACAATAGAAAGTTACAGTTATGAAGTAGCAACGGAAATAATTTTATGGTTGGGGTGAGGGTCGCAGCACTAGGAAGGCTGAGAACCACTCTGCTACAGTATGATTTTGAGCAACTCACTAAATCTTCCTGCATTTATGTCTTCTCATCATTGGAATAGAAACAATACTGGTCTAAAAAGGTAGTTTTCATTGTTAATAGTTTCCAAAAATAATTCTTGTTATACAAGTGTTATATTTGTAATCTCTCTACTTTTCTCTTTGCTGTGATGAAGCCTCCGACAGAAAGCAGTTTAAGGTGAAAGGTGTTTACGCCCTGAGAGCTGGTCCATCATGGTGGAGGAGCATGGCAGTGAGAGTGTGAGGCTGCCTGTTCATATCTGTGCAGATCAGGAAGCAGGGGAGAACTACTGTGATGACAATAGTAGGGCAGAGGTCCAGATGATAATGTCAATTATAGGGGGAAAGAAAGTCGTGTGGAATCTGATGGACTAACAGACAGCCACAACCAAGGTCCAGCAAGAAGCCACACACACACATCCCTGTAAATGACAGCAGGCACAAGGCAGAGAGAAGCAGATGTTACCTGATTCATGTGATATTTAGCGCAAACCATTAAAAATTGGAGGATTCCAAGTCCCTCCATCATTATAATCCTGGAATACCATGTGGTTTACTTAATGTTTATGTATCTTATAGTCTTTATGCTTTTATTCACATTTGTTTTCCATTTGTTTCTTATAAATTTCAAGTCTCCTGTTCTTGCTCAGATAGAAACTGGCTAAATGTTGGTAGGTTAGAAAATACTGTTTAGGGGGCTGGAGAGATGGCTCAGAGGTTAGGAGCACTGGCTGCTCTTCCAGAGGACCCGGGTTCAAATCCTAGCACCCACATGGCAGCTCACAACTGTCTGTAACTCCTATTCCAAACAATCTGATGAAACACATGTAGTCAAAACACCAATGTGCATAAAATAAATAAATTATAAAAAAAAAAGAAAATACTGTTTAGTTCTGACTTTAGTTTGTAAAAGGTACCAGTGACTGACCCAGTTTTCAGGCCTAGAACCTCCCTTGGGCCTCTCTCGCCACATCTCTACTGATCCCTCTCCAGGCCATGGCCACCCAAATATAGCTCAGTTTTCTCTCCTCCTTCTCTGCTGCAGCTCCTACTTTGTTGGAACCATCACCGGATTCACACAAATTCTTGAACAACCCCCCAGTTTTTATTCTCTCTTCTTTGTTATCTTTTACCCATGATAACAATCCTTGTGTATGAGGTCCCATCATTTCTTTATATAGCGTGAGCCCTATGAGCTTCCTCTGCATTTTGAATAAAAATCCAAATTGTTCATGCAGCTCACCTTGGGCTAGTTACCATCTGGTCCATCCCCTACCCATTCCTTTCTCCCTCACCCCTCCTTTGCCTTTTCCTACTGCACCACAGTCTTCCTTCAGGCTTGAAGAAACTTCCACCTGCCTCAGGCCTTGGTCCTTGTCATTCCAACTGATGGAATTTCTTTTCCTGAATTGCATGTGCTCAGGCCTTCCTCATCATTCAAATCTGACATCAAACACATACTCTGAGGTTTTCTCAAACCATCCTATTTAACATATCTACTCAGGAAATTACTATCTGACCCATTACATTGCTTAATTTTTCTTATTGCCCTTAGAATTCTCTGAAATTGCTTCTTTTCTCAGCTTCCTCTAATTAAAAGATAATCTTCATGATAGCAAACCTGTAAAGGAGGGGGAGCAACCAGCAGTACTACCCGGCTATGACCCTAACGTACCTACTACCTGGCTATGACCCTAATGTACCACATCAACCAGCATGAAACAATAACCCTGATGATGCAGTAGTGCTGCACACACCTTCGATATAACCAAGTTCTCTCTCGTCACACTTAAGAGCAAGAAGGAAACCATGCCTGGTACTAGAAACTCACTATTAGTGAAGATATAGATATTGGAGGAGATTCTACAACCACTAATTTGCTGAACCAGCATAATCCATAACAATAACCTATAAATATTTGTCCTTACACTGAAATATAAGTGTAGTCTTCACCCCTCATCAAAGAAATTTCTCTTTGTAACAGACACAGACAACTACCGAAAATCACAAACAACTAAAATGCAGAACTGTGGAGCCTAGTGACAGTGGAGATATCTACAAAACACTCAAACATCTAAGACTCAGGGGACACTGAAGAAGAGAGGGTGGGAAGACTGTAAGAGCTAGAAGATCAGGGGGTTTCTGTGAGAGTGTGTCTCCTAGAAATGTTACAAGTTACACCCATAAAGTCTCACCAATATTACTGCTGCCTAAAAGTAAGATGAACACTGGCAATACCAGTGGACAGGGAAAAGCCCATGAGGCCTCAACCTTACACAAAGAACTACAGGTAACTGAGGAAATCTGGGAGCGGGACAGGAGGTCTTCCTTAGGGAAGAGCATGTCAAGTGGTTGTCTAGGGTCAAATGGCAGCCCTGAAAACATACATAAAGTAACATATAGACTGATCAGGTTATATTTAGGAATATATATATATGCGTGTATACACATATATGTATACATATGTATAAATATTTACATATATGCATACAATAACAATTAGTAAAAAAGATGGCATGAATTTGAAGAAGGGAGGGAGGGATGTATAGGAGAGTTTGGAGAGAGGTAAGGAAAGGGAGAAATGTTGTAATTATAATCTCAAAAAAGTTTTAAAAATTAGTGAATAAAGCCGGGTGGTGGTGATGCACATCTTTAATCCCAGCACTCAGGAGGCAGAAGCAGGTGGATCTCTGTGAGTTCAAGACTAGATTGGTCTACAGAGTGAGTTCCAAAAGAACACACAGAGAAACCCTGTCTCAAAAAACAATTTTTTTAATTTTAAAAATTAGTGAATAAGTTCTAAAGAGTAGAAATGACATCCTCTCATAATGTTGTCATTTAGGCATATTTTTATCAATCATAAAGCCAATTTTGTTCCCATATTGGTACGAAAATATTGTTTGTACCAATGACTATCAAGTCAATGAAACTTTAAAAAAAACTCAAAAAGTTATCAGTGCAAATCTATAATCTAAAAGATAGAGGTTTAGTCATAGACACTTTCCTAAGACAATATTTGAAGTCCATTGTGTGTGTGTTTTGTGTATGTGTATGTGTGTGTGTGTGCGCGCGCGCGTGTGTGTGTTTTACAGAGGCGTGTGCAGATGCTTGTGCCAGTGCATGTGGAGGCCAGAGGCTGCTGTGTGTCTTTCTAGATTGCTCTCCACATTATGGTTTGAAGCAGGGTCTCTCCCTGAACCAGCAGCTTGCCATCTCAGTCTAGCTGGTCGGCAGGTGCCAGGATGTACTTGTCCCCACCTGGTCTGCAGAGGAGAAAGACATGCACCATCAGCCTGGCTTTACATGAGTGCTGGGGAACCTGAGAGCAGCAGACATTTTACATACTGAGTCACATCCTCAACCTTCCATTTTCAGCTGCCTAGTTTTATGTCAATATGACACACATTAGAGTCATTTTGAAAGAGGGAACTTCAACTAAGAAAATGCCCCCATAAGACTTGTCTGTGGACAACCCTGTGGTGCTTTTTCTTGGTTGATGATTGATGGGCAGTGACACCCCTGGGCTGGTGGTCTTGGGTCCTATAAGCAAACAACAGCTTGAGCAAGCCATAAAGAGCAAGGGAATAAGCAGCACTCCTCCATGGCCTCTGCATCAGTTCCTGCATCTAGGTTCCTGCCTTGAGCCCCTGCCCTAATTTCCCATGATAGACTACAAGGAGTAAAGTGAAATAAAGCCTTTCCTCCCCAAGTTGATTTTGGTCATGGTGTTTTATAATAGCAATAGAAACCCTACCTAAGACAACCTTTAAAGATAAATACTGGGCTAGTGAGCAGGTTCAGTAGGCGAAGGTGCTTGCTGCCAAGACTGATGATCTGAGTTCAATCCCCAGGTACCACAAGATGGAAGGAGAGAACTGACTCCTGCAAGTTGTTCTTTGATCATGTGCATATGGGCGCATGTGCTCACACATATGTGCGCGTGAACACATATACACACAAAATAAATGCAAATATTTTCAATAATTCTTTGTACTGTATGTGTGGTCTTGAGAGGATTCTGGAATATTATAAATAATACAAAATATGGCCTCAACTTTAGAATTTTTAGCATCAGTAAGAAATGCTACAAAGATGCCCTCTATTGAATGGAGAGAACAGTAACACTGAAGAAAGCCATGGAACAGGACTCGTTAGGATGCAGTAAGAGGCCTCAGGAGAAAGGGTTCCTAGGTTCCTGCCCTTGCAGTATTGCCCAGTGTAAGAGAGAAAGTGATAAATGCTGTTGTTAGCAAATGTGACACTTGCCACAGTCATCTGCAGATGGGTCATGGGACAGTGCATGGCCACCTCACTGTCCCTGAGATAGGCTCAGGGAAGACTTCCACCAGGGAATATGAATGGCATATGCGGTCACTGACACCTGGAGAGCACCTGGAGAGAGCAGTGCTGATGTAGGCTGAGTATTCCTAATATGCGACCCTAAATCCCAAATGTCCCCAAATATGAAACATTCTGAGAGCTAACGCAATTCCTCAAGAAGAAAAATCCATACTTTACCTTGGACATGATGGTTTGAACCCAAAATAGAGACGCTAAAAATGTTGCATAACATTCAGGCTATGCGCATAAAACAGCTATAAAATGTAAATGTATCCTGTGTTTAGAATTGGGCCACATCTCCAAGGTATGTCATTATGCACAAAAATTTGGAATCTGGAATAGTTCTGGTCCCTGGCATTAGGGTAAGGAATAAGTGTGATTTCAGACTCTGGTTAAAATACTCACATCCAGAGCTCCACAAAGTGAAGCAGTACCTGCAAGTGCCCAGTAGGCGGTGCCCACGCATTCGTTTAGCAAGACAAAGGCCACCAGGGACATCCCTCCATTCATCATGCCCACCAAGAAGCGAGTTACTGCAAAGAATTCATATGAGGGGGAAAATCCATTTGCGATAGCAAATAAGATGTCAAGAGCAAAACCTGGGAAGAGAGGAACAATATTCAATGATCCAGAAGCAAAACAGCATTTGAAGTGAATAATAAATTATATTCATCAGTTTGTGAAATAAACCTTTGCAAACTTAAATGTCCTGTGCTGTGTTTTTTATTTTTTGTCTAATAATTTGCCTTGAAAACTATGAAGAAAAACCAAGGCTTGCTTTCTTTGTTTTACAATTTCTGTCAATCACACACCATTTTCAGTTATTCATAATAATACTAGAAATTGAAAATCCTCGCTCATACTCGGCCTGTTAAGACAGCTATGCCAAGTCCTATAGAGCTCATTTGAAATAAATCAACAGGGAAATGGATGGGAAGGCTGTGGCAATCCTTCACTGCTATTTAGAAGCAAGGCAGAGATTACAGTTTGGGGATTGCAGAAAGAACTGTCAAAAAATGTTGTTTTTTTGTTTTTTTTGGTTTTTCGAGACAGGGTTTCTTTGTGTAGCCCTGGCTGTCCTGGACTCACTTTGTAGACCAGGCTGGCCTCGAACTCGCAAAGATCCACCTGCCTCTGCCTCCCAAGTGCTAGGATTAAAGGCATGCGCCACCACCATTTTTAACAAAAATATCTAGCCTTAGCCAGGTGAGCTCGTTCCAGAAAACCACCTGGCCATAGTCATCATTAGCTGGAGCATGGCCTCTCGTCAATGCCATAAACAGAAGCTCTCGGTCCACCCTGGAACTCACAGAGAACTTTAAGGAAATAGCCCTCCTTATTATTTCCTTAAGAGTCTTAGGGAAATAAAGCCTCTTATTCAGTGTATGCACATGGTGACAGATTACCTGTGAGATAGACTTTTTTCCTTCCGAATCGATCTGAAAGCTGACCAAAGGAGATAACTCCAACAAACACACCACTGAAGAAAAAGGAGCTGGCCGCACTGACTTTATATGACCGGTTGGCAATTAAAAACCACTAGAAGAAAAAAAAAAAAACACAAGTGGGACAATTTAGGCCACAGAGAGCAATTTATGAACTGAACTAAGAAAGTCTAGTGTACAACACAGACTCAGACACTTCACTGCATTAAACACAATTAGCCGGAATCTGATGGAACATTCATCTTAGTCAACATCTATGCAGACAATTAGCATCAGAAACACTGGAAACCATTGCTGCTATGGTATATTTCCAGAATATTCTTCACATACTTCTAACAGAACTGAACACAGCATGTAAGTGCTAATTACATATGTGATTGCTAACTATTGCTTTATCCTGAGTCCTTGGAGATTTTTGGAGAGGAGAAGCCTTGGTCTATTTCCACATTTCTGCTGTCTACACATCACATGGCACACATGAAGCAACCAATGAATAATTCTTTCCTTTAACAGATTAGTATGTTTAAAATTTCTTGAATATGTTCCTCAAAAATTTTAAATGGGAGGTGGAGTGGAGAGATGGCTAAGAGGTTAAGAGCACCTGGCTACACTTCCAGAGGACCCATGTTTGATTCTTGGCACCCACATGGAGGTTGACAACTGTCCGTAGCCCCAGTTTTAGGGAATCCAATGCTGTCTTCTGACTTCTGAGGGCACTGCACAGCCCATAAATGCAGGGAAAACTCTCAGGCACATAAAATAACACAATAAAAAATTAAAATGGAACACCATATGATCTTGTAATTTCTCTTCTGGGTATATACTGAAAAGACCTAAAGCATGAGCAGCAAATTCCAAATTTAGGTTCTTCATCAACACCCATGTTTACACACCATCATTCCCAATAATCAATGTCAAAGTGACCTGTGCCAACCAATAGATCAGTAGAGAAGTAAAATGTCATACTCATGTACAATGGAATACTATTCAACTTTTAAAACTAATACAGTCTGATTTGTGCTACAACCCAGAAGAACTCTGAAGACATTACAGTAAGCAAAACAAGCCAGATATAAAGGAATAGCTATTGCATGCCTCCGCTCACATGAGGTATCTGGAAGAGTTAGTTTCATGGAGGCAGAAAGACTAGTGGCTCCAGGGACTAGGGGAGGAGGGACAAGGGAGTCATTGTTTAGTGGGAACAGATTTGCCATGTAGAATGATGAAAACCTTCTGGAGAGGGATAGTGGTGATGGTTGCAGAATAATGTGAACATACGTAAGACCACAGAATTACACACTTAATCATTAAAATGGTAGGCTTGTACCACGCATACTCACCACAATAAAAGATTCCTAGAGTACAGTTATCTAGTTTAGGACAAGTGTGAGCTTAGAAGGCAATCTCATTCTGGTCAGCATCATTTTCTGACTCTTATCCAGTGATGGTCAGCAGAAGAGAGCAATAAAGTATGTCACAGAGGTAGTAACCTCAGAGGACACAAATACACCCTTTATCTTCTCAGTCCTCTGCAGGGCCACCAAGAGCCCTTCTCATTGAGAATTCTCAATGTGGTGCTTTTCTGTGTTGTTTGTCTCTGGTTTTTTTTTTTTTTGTTTGTTTGTTTTGTTTTTGGTTATCCCTTCCACATGCTTTATTATTAGGGTCCCCAAAACACATCTAGTCTCTGTCCTTGCTCTGTATCCCCTGTAAGCCTGGACTGATAAGGGTCTTGACAAGACAGTTCTAAGGATCATGACTGACAGGGTATAATTTGTGTTAGAATTTCAAGAGAGATGAAGAGAGCTCTGGCATTTGGAGAAGAATTTGATTCTGTGAAAAGTTCATTTATTTTGGCTACCCTGGTAGTTCTGTATAAGAATGTTCAACTCAGGAGGAATGACTATGGTGACATATTCTGAAATGGAAGAATGAGACATTAGATGCCCTGTTGTCCTAGAGAAGACATTCAGCACAGGGACAGCCCTGCTCCTGTGATAGTTGAAGCAGGGCTAAATGGGAGTGTTCTAAGGTACAATTAACCTCTTACTTCACATTTGTTACAGTCATTGTGTTCTTAATGTTCATGTTTACATGCTTTTAAAGGCTGTCTTGCAACTTAGCCTTCATTTTTTCTGTGCTTTAGGAACTGCCAGTCTGTTTACATGGTGGAGATACTTGGGTTGACACTGAGCTGGGTCTGTTAATCAGGAAGAAATGACTATTCTGTTGACTGTATTTACCAAATTTCTCATATCCACTAAAAAGGTTACAGTGCCATCCCTCAGCAACTGAACAGCAGTCAACTTGGACAGTGATTTTTAGGAAGAAATGGTCCAAGGGATAGTTAACCACCAAATTCCAAATCCTAATTCTCAGGCTGCAGTTCCAAGTGTCAAAGTAATTTCTACTAATTTTTCTTCAAGTCAATGCTGGTTGGGCTAAAGCACCCTCCCATTTCTCTCGGAATACATTCAAGAAGGAACATAAAAATTGAAAAGTAGACTTTCAAAAAGCTAACTAGAGAATGGCAAGCTAGAAGGTGGGATCTTTCTCTAGCAGAGCTCCATGAATTGAGAGTGGCTGAGGGAGGTCATCAACTGACAGACAGATTTCCACAACCCTGTCCTGACTGTTTTACATGTTTGTTTTCAGATTTTCTAGAGTATCACTTGAATTTTTGTTACTCAGCTACCACATGATCAAAAGAACTTTACTTTGTCCAGACTCAACCTAGATGCAGAAACACAGGGTCGTGGCATCCTAAACAATGTACAGGTTAACTATCTGGAGTGACTTGGGAGACTAGATCAGTTGCCAGCTCACATTCTTACCCTGTGGTTGATATATTTTTTCCTTTATTTTTTTATTTCTTCAAGTTACATCTCAATTGCAGTCCCCTCCCTATTCCCCCCTCCAGTCCCACCCTCCCACCCTCAACCCCCCATCCTCTTCCTTTTTTTTTTTTTTAAAGTTTAAGGTATATCTTATTTCCCCCTACAGTTTCCCCTTCCAGTCCAACAAATGGCTCTTTCTCTTATAATAATAAATACAATACAAAACAACAGAGGTAATTAGGCCACAGTTATGAGGGTTATATGGCTTAGCGTACATTCCCAATGTCCAGTCCATATGTTTTTGGCACCAGACTTTAACATTCTACTATCTAACCATCTCCATGAGTTTAAAGTTCTATATCTAACTGAACATTCATACTAACTTGCAACACAATTTTAAAAGCATCTTCTTAGATCTATAACACTCTCTTGACTCCTAAACAACTCAAAATTTACTTATGAGACTCTAGTTATCTGTTCTTCAACCACCTCAGAGACCTGAGAGGGATAAATATATCTGATTTTATAGGAAGTACAGGGCCTGCAGCTTCCAAAACTAAGAAATGACATACCAGTGGCTGCCTGGACAGTTCCCATTTTCTCTCCATACATTACAGCATCGATCTTCAGTCGTTTGGCCCCGTTTCTCTGACAGACATTGATTGTAGAGCAGGGGTTATGAAGGACTTGCCTACCCTGTCTTGGCAGAGCTAGGCTGTCGACTTACCTGCTTCCAGGTTTTGTCCTTTTTGGACAGCATTCTGTCTACAGTTGGAGCAAGGGGCTTTTCCTACCAAGAGATAGGCTTGCAACTAATTCAATCATCTCCCACTGGAGATTCTTCGATGCTCATCTTCTACTTGGGGTAGAATAGGGGGTGCTGTCAGGAGTTGATATGTCTCGATATAAAAAAAATCTAAAGTTACGAAAACATCTTTGAATGCCATATTCTGCAGATCTCTTGAGGTTTTTGAAGAGGCCCTATCTATCTCTTATATTAGGGTAAGCAAATGTTGCTTGTCTCTTAGCAGCTTTATTTCTGATTAGCTTAGAAAAATAACTATAATAGGCTGTCATAGTACCTAACAAAATGACTGGCTTGCATAACTATTAGTTTGCATTTCTTAATTATCCTAAACAGTTTATGACAATTAGTACTAAAAGGCTGAAACATCACATTTCATTTTTTTTTCGTTAGCTCCTAACCATTCCATCCCATTTCTCTGGAGTGGGGTGTCCTTATATAACAGTCCCTCATCTCAGTTGAGAGGTCGTATGAGGGCCAAGAGCCTCCTCATTCATTGGGGGTCTACAAGGCAGTACCACCAGTGAAAAGTGTCTCATTGCCCGGGAGAGAGAACTAAAAGAACTTCAGACCAATCTCCCTCATGAACATAGATGAAAAAATACTTAATAAAATACTAGAAAACCTAATTCAAGAACACATCAAAAGTATCATACACCATGATCAAGTAGGCTTCATCCCAGGAATGCAGGGATGGTTCAACATACGAAAGTCTATCAACGTCATTCACCATATAAACAAGATGAAGGAAAAAAAACCACATGATAATCTCACTAGACGCAGAAAAAGCATTTGACAAAATCCAACACCCCTTCATGCTAAAAGTTCTGGAGAGAACAGGCATACAAGGACCGTACCTAGAAATAATAAAGGCAATATACAGCAGGCCAGTGGCCAACATCAAATTAAATGGAGAGAAACTTGAAGCATTTCCTCTAAACTCAGGGACAAGACAAGGATGTCCACTTTCACCATATCTCTTCAATATAGTACTTGAAGTTCTTGCTAGAGCAATAAGACAACTAAAAGAGATCAAGGGGATAAACATTGGAAACGAAGAAGTCAAATTATCCCTATTTGCAGATGATATGATAGTATACATAAGCGACCCCAAAAATTCCACCAGAGAACTCTTACAGCTGATAAACACCTTCAGCAAAGTGGCTGGATACAAAATTAATTCAAAAAAAAAAATCAGAAGCCCTTCTTTATACAACAAACAAATGGGCTGAGAAAGAAATAAGGGAAACAATCCCTTTCACAATAGCCACAAACAACATAAAATACCTGGTGGTAACTCTAACCAAGCAAGTAAAGGACCTGTACAACAAGAACTTCAAGCCCTTGAAGAAAGAAATGGAAAAGGCCTTTAGAAGATGGAAAGATCTCCCATGCTCATGGATAGGTAGGATCAACATAATAAAAATGGCCATCCTACCAAAAGCAATATATAGATTCAATGCAATTCTTATCAAACTACCAACACAATTTTATAGGCTTGGAAAGAGCTATTCTCAATTTCATATGGAACAACAAAAAGCACAAAATAGATAAATCAATCCTGTACAATAAAAAAACATCTGGAGGTATCACCATCCCAGATTCCAAGCTCTACTACAGAGCAATAGTTGTAAAAACAGCATGGTATTGGTATAGAAACAGACCAGTGGATCAATGGAATCGAATCAAAGATCCAGAAATAGACCCACACACTTATGGCCACCTAATTTTTGACAATGAAGCCAAAACAGCACAAGGGAAGAAGGACAGCATCTTCAACAAATGGTGCTGGTCCAACTGGATGTCCACTTGTAAAAGAATGAAATTAGACCCATACTTATCTAACCTTATACAAAACTTAAGTCCAAGTGGATCAAAGACCTTAACATAAGGCTGGTCACACTAAATCTACTAGAAGAAAAAGTGGGAGAAACCCTCGAACTCATTGGCACAGGCGACAACTTCCTGAACAGAACACCAACAGCTCAGGACCTGAGATCAACAATCAATAAATGGGACCTCATGAAACTGAAAAGCTTCTGTAAGGCAAAGGACACTGTCATTCGAACAAAACGGCAGCCTATAGACTGGGAGAAAATCTGCACTAATCCCACATCTGACAGAGGGCTAATATCCAAAATCTACAAAGAACTCAAGAAATTAAATGCCAAGAAACCAAATAATCCAATCAAACTGTGGTTGATATTTAGTGCCTGAGTAAAATGCAAACTAGGAAATCATCAGAACACAAGAAATTAAACCATAACATATCAGAATATAATGACTGACATTCTCAAGAAACATTTTAATGGATTATTATGTTTAAAAAATCAAAATGAGTAAGTCATTCAAATTCCTTATTGGCTAGAGATTACTAAAGTGACTCTCTTATTTTTTGTTAATGACAAGATAAATTCTAAATCAATTAGAATGAATATTCTTTTCACACTAATTCATTTCAAATTGAAAAATCACTTGTAAATCCAAAATGTAGAAATTCTGCTTTCTCCCCATGTATATTAAAAGGAAAGAATATCATAAGGACAAATATTTTTAGCCCCTCATATTGACCTGACTAAACACCTACATCTATTTTTATATATATGTTCTCTCTAATCATTAAGTAGAATCCATGAGTATTTATTGTATTTATTCCAAAATGGATTGGAAGGGACTAGTGGCAAAAACACAGAGATCATCGTTCACTCAACTACAGAAAATAGTCCTGAGAGGAAATCAGGCACAATGCAGGGCAGAGCTAAGAGCAGGTGCCTCTACCATAAAAGATGAAAGGAATATAAATATGGCCGACACAGGTGCGATCCCAGCCCCAGGTGCTCGGCAGAGCCTTCCAGCTCTTAAAAAGGAGACAACGTAGGCGAGCAGAGCTGATGAGAATGAAGGTGGACTTACCTTTGGCTGGGTATCAGTGACACATTTGGGAGATGTTGTTGTTCAGTCTTCAGTCTTATTTGTTCAAAGGCTGAGAATAAATGGGATGTCCCACTAAGGGACTTAAGTATGGGTATATGGAGGGCAAATCTACTGTGGCCACAAAACAAGTGTGGGATGGAAATGGCAAGATGACAGTGGTAAGGCTCAAAATGTAAAAATCCCACTTTCCCACCACAAATATTAATAGGAGAGAAAGACTATAAAGACAAATATTTTTAGCCCCGAGTGCTTAGTGAGCCAGGCTGGCCTGGACAAAACGGGGACTTTCAGAAGAGAACAGATTTAAGTTAGACATGGAGACCTGGTGTTCAGAGAGGCTGAGTCATCTGGGAACAGGAATTACTCCTGGAACAGATTACACCAACCAAACACAGAGAAAAGTTTGGATATGAGTATTAAAGGAAGTGATAAAATGTATCTTCAGCATGTCTTGAATTCATCAAACCTTAAGCTTTATGGAGATGTCAAGCCAAATCAATCATTTCTCTGACATGGTACAAATATGATCATCTCAAAACAAAACAAAACAAAGAAAAAATGATGTGCTTCCCTAAAATGGACTCCACACTAAAGTTAGCAGCCAAGTAATGAAAAATACAGACATCAAAGATCTGTCAAACAAGCAGGATGCACACTTCACAGCTAGATAATTAACCGACCGACTTTTACACATCATTCTCCCCCTGCCCCACAACCACCCTTCACACAGAAATGACAACATACAGGGGAAAGACTTTCTATTTTTACTTCTCAGCATGTGTTCCATTCAGGAAACATGCAGGAAAATCAGCAATCAGAAGAAAATTAGGGATAAGTAGATCTTGTAACTTAGAGCAGTGGTTCTCAACTTTCCTAATGCTGCAACCCTTTAATACAGGTCTTCATGTTGTGGTAATACCTAATCATAAAATTTTTTCATTGCTACTTCATAACTGTAATTTTGCTAGTTATGAATCATAATGTGAGTATCTGATATGCGGGATATCTGATTTGTGGCCCCATGAAAGGGTCGTGACCCACAGGTTGAGAACGACTGACTTAGAGAAATGAGACTAAGGTATTGTTCAAAAGTAAGAGAGAGAGAGAAGGAGGTGAATGCTCAGTGTCCACTGTGTTTAGAAAACAGAAGACTGATGGCAGGAAAAAGATGGCAATGTTTTAGTCACCTTCCACAGCAGTTTTTATTGTAAGTTTTCCTATTCGGCTAGTCTTTTGTCCCAGAATGTGCCTCATTCTGTGGTGTGTGTGTCTTAAATACAAATGCTCAACAAAGTTTCTGGTCTTAAGCTGGGTTTGTATCAATGACTTCCCTGTGGACCATACTCAGGTCCTTACATGACACCAGCCCCAGGTGTGGTTATTTTCCTTCCACACTACATAGGTGCTGGCTACCCCATCCTCCCTGAGTGCCCCAGAGCAGGGACACTGCAGCACAGACTCTGTAGGTGAGTGTAACTACTAGGGGAGCAGGAAGGATCTCCCTACTAGCCTTGAGAACTGCAGTGTGTGCAGCCTGACTCTTAATGCCACAAGCTCAAGAATACCACAAGTCTGTCTGCTTCAAGTTCCCCTTGTGGCCTGCCCCTCTCTTCTACTTTTGCTTATACTACTAGTTTACGGTGACATTTCATGAACAGTAGTTGGGAGACGTGGTCTCAACACAGAGCCCTCCTTTCAAAAGAGCTAAGTAAAGAGCTATGCATAGTGGGAGGCCTGACCCTCCCTCGTTCTCCTGTTCCAGCCTAGGGCAGGCGATGACCCTGCCATCACTCACACACCTGCCTTGCAGGAGCCCAGGTGAGGGCATGGCCATCCAAAAGGAAGCAAATGTTTCTATTTTTGTACCAGGAAGCCTGATTCCTGTAGGAAACTGACCTTTCTTTGTACATGGCTAGGCCTCTGCCTCCCTCTTCCTACCTAGCCTCCCTGCTACTGAACTCCTGTTCATTGTCTGTAACACACATCCACACCCTAGCCTGGTCTAGCCTCCTCAGCAGAACTAGCCCTCTCTTCTCCCTGCCATATCTTCCCACATTTTCCTCTGCATGATGCATAGTGAGCTATGTGCTCCCTTGTCTCTCCCAAACGATGCCCTGGGCTTCCTGGGGGCACATTTGTAACCCACGTGCTAATCTTACAGTGCCTGCCAACACTGATTAAACACTCGCTGAATTATGTATGTGATGAGTGAATGTTATAGTCTTACAGCCATCTTCACAAACAGAGGATCTTTGTGTCTGTCCCTGACCTTGAACTGGCCATGTTCCTCCTGCCTCTGTCCTCTGACTGTTGGGACTCCAATGTGTGCCACCCTGCATCTTGGTGTCACAACTTCAAGGCTTACATTTTGAGTTTGCTAGTATGCAGAAACTACCTAACTGGCCACCTTTCCTTCAGAGCTACTGGCGTCCTCATCAAAGGAAATAGAAGAGACATTTGGAATTTGAGGGGCTGTCTGTCTTTCTATAGCCAATGTGATATCTACAATACTTTAAGTTTAGCTCAGGAAAGCATGTTCACTAATGCACAAGTATTTCTACTGAGGGCAATACCATGGCCATACAAAGAGCAGTGCCATGGGCAGGACACAGTAGATCAATGAATCTGGGACAGGCTGCGACTCCAACAGACCAGAGAGCCATGTCAGCCCTCACCTGCTGCCGAGTCTGAAAGGTGGACTTGTGAATCTAAAAGGTGGACTTGTACTGGGGTCCAGTATATTTCACAAGTACCGCCTCAGCATTCCAAGGAATGGGGGCAGACCCATGGTTGTTCAGTCCACCTGCTCAAAATGCAAAGCAAGACAATGACAGCTCCCTGGTTGCTATGGCAGGCCACTTAAACAGGCTCGAACAAGACTGGCCTATGCCCACCAATCCTGTTTCCTGGAGCTTCAAGTCACACTTTGGGAAAACCAAGTTGTAACAACCACTTCCACACCCAGACTCCAAGTCTGTGGGTATTCCAAGACTGCAGTGCTGAAACAGACAGCAATTTCCCAACACCCAAAAGGATGGCCTTGAGGACTCTACAAGACCTTGAGTGGTTACTGATAACAACTCCACACAAACATCATTACCAACCCCTTTGCCCTTGTCTTCTCCATAAAAATTACAAATGGCTTTGTACAGGAAAACCTCACTGTGGGAGTGAATCAGGTGATGAGAGCTCCCGAGAGTGGGGAGTACTTGGACAGGGCATTTCCAGAGCTGTTTCATGGTGATTAACTAACTTGCTTCATTTCCATGTAGTTGTCACTCTGAATTACCACTTAATGGGTGAAGTGTGCAGGCGATAACAATCAGTAGCACAGGCATAAGGAAGCAAGACATTAAAAAAAAATTAGCCCCTACAGCAATTAATTGCATTGAATTTTTCAAATAGTTTTAATACGCTGTCTTTTGACCCCAGGATCTGGCTTGGGGAAAAATATATTAATCTCAGGATAATAGTCAGTCAACTTCAGCTCTTCAATATCCACAATGATATTAAAGATTCCAACCTTGTGCTTTTTGGTTGCAAACATTAATTAAGCATGATAATTGCGTGTCTCCATGATATTTGGTATTTTCTGTTGGAGTCAGAGCTCAGGGAATAATTTGAATACAGCAGACAGCAATTTGCTACATAAATCCACCCCAATGGCTATTAGCTCATTTGAGAATAGTCAAGACTCCTAGATTAGAGAATTTTTAAAAAATTAAATACCATGTTAATCATATAACCTTTTATTCACCCTTCCCAAACCCTCCATAAAACTGTTCTTCAAGATCAAGTACAAAAAGATGTTCGTGGAAGCTTTAAACTGTGGATTTTAACACAATATCCTAGACATTGGAGTTCTGTAAACACTATTTTGGCCTCTCTCTACATAGGTAAAGAGAACTTCTTATTTTATTTTATTTGGATTTATTTCATGTAGTGTGGTGGGGATGTGCGCCACAGTGCATTTGTCACAGAGAGGGCAGTTTGCACGAGCTGCTTTCCTCATTCTACCATGTAGGACCAGGTATGAAACTCAGACCATCAGACTGATCAACAAGTTCCTTCGCCCTCTGAGCCATTGCCATGCTGGCCCAAGAGCTTGCTTTTAAACCTCGACTTCTAGACTAAATAATCTCAACAAGAGTCATGTCTGGGACTATGCGTATACCTCCACAGACTGTTTCAACGCTCCCAGTGTGGGGCTTCAGAACAACTGAGGACTGAAGGACTGAAGTTGGGTCAGTGCTAAGAAGTGGCGTGAGGTCGGCCGGAGCTGCACTCCAGCTGCTCGTGAGATGAACCCGACTTGGTGCACAGACCAGTGAGTGGCCGGCACGCCATCAGCCCATGCTGCTAACCATGGCTGATCCTTGCTAACCCGCCATTAATTTGTTCTGTTGTCTGTCCTCAGCTCAGTGGTGGTTTGGGGAACAACTGGTGGGGGGTGCTGGAAGCCACCTGTACCAATCGCTTCAGACCGCCCCAAGAGACCTCTAAGGTGCCAGGCAGCAGCAGTCCGAGAGCTCACATGTGGCTCACACACTCTGGATGAGGAGACAATGTGCACTGGGCAGATGCAGATGCTGTGCCTGATCCTTCCGATAAAATAAGACCTAGAGAAAAATAAACGATTCCATGTTTGGACTGTGAGGCAGAAGAGTCCTGTTATATCTTCCTGAATCCACACAAAAACAGAGGAGTGGCTGACAGCACTGCTGGGCTCTGCTGAGGATCAAAGGACTTATTCATTTCCTCGTCTCTCCCCTTTCCTCTCTTTGCTATCTTCTCCTTTCCTAGCCACCCCTCTCTTTTTTTGTGACAGGATCTCATCTTCCGTCCAGGGTGGGTTTAAACTCATAATTCTCTACTCCCTGAATTCTGGGATTATAGGCATGTCCAGCTTCTTTTCATTTAATGTCTCTTTGGTATTTTCTATAGTATTAGGAAGCATGTTCCTTCATGTAGCTTGACAATTAATAAAGTGAGCAGAAGCCTGGCCTCTTCCATTGTCCTGTGTAGGTTTGTGTGTGCAAGACAGCTACTCAAGCTCCCCACATGTCTAGAACCAATACCCTAAGTCATATCCCGGAAAAGGCAAGCATGGAACACCATTCATAGACAGCTCCCTGCCGGCCTGCTCTGTGCCGCAGCAGGAGGACCACAGGAGTCAGTGACTAGGGGCTTCTGTTTATTAACAAGGCACACTGAGCAAGTTCCCTGGCCGCTCCAAGAACACACTATTCCTGTTTCTCTATTTTTCCAAGAGGCACTCTCAAGCAGATAAGTGGCAGCCAGGAAGGTATTTCTTTTATTCAGCCTCTGTCCAGTGTGTGTGCACCACACAGTCTCACCATATAGTCACCTTGCTCAAGTGCGTTGTCAACAAACTGACCAACTGTATTTACATTCCTCACTTCTTGCCACTTCAGTGAAGTTCATGCACAGCTCAAGAGAGTGAATGTTTGGTCCTGTCTCCCAAACAAGGGCTTCAGGGGGTAGTAGACATAGAGCTCAGCTTAGACCTTTCTTCAAGGACAACAGCAAAAAATGGAAAGTCTTGCCACAGCTAAGGGGCCTGTGCAGGTAATGGAGTCTTGGCCCAGTAGTGGGCAGTGATGCCACCTTCACTACTTTATGGACAAAGCAGATAGACCATGGCCATCCTTGCAAAGCATCATGGACCTACTTAGGCTGAAGCAACTGGTTAAGAGTTGAGATGCTCCACAGATAATCATGATTCCAGAAGTCCTGTAGAGGGGTAGTGCATCTACACTACCCAATTATGCAGCAGAGCAGCCCTCTCCTATCTCAGGTCTGAACACACTGAGGAAATGCTGGAGGCGCAGGTTCACTGTCTGCAGGGTAATCTGTGATAGGACTCTGAAGGTGGGATACTGACACTTTGGCAGGAAAGGGTCATTGCACATGCCTTTATGTCCCAGAAAGAAATTACAAAGCTATTGCCAAGATGAATAATAGCATATGCACCCATATGTGAACATCTAAGTGGGTTGCTGGTGAGAATGAAAAAGAGACAGACAAATACTACAGGAAGAGAAAGGGACAGAGAGGAAGAGAGAATGAAGAGATGGAAACAGAGAAGCACAGAGAAAACAGCAAATAGGGTCTCACTATGTAACTCTGGCTGACCTGAAACTCACTGTGTAGAGTCTTGAACTCATAGCCACCCACTTGCCTCTGCCTCCTTAATACTGGGAATAAAGGAGTGTGCCATCATGCCCAGCAAGTCAGAGAACTTGTAACATGAAAGCTTTATATGGAGGAGAAATAGGGAGGTAAGTTCAGAGAAGACAATGATGGAGAAAGATGGAGACAGACAGAAGCACACAAATTCAAAATGACAGAGACAGGAAGAGAAATAGTATGAGGGGGAGGGGAGAAGGAAGGAGCCAACACTGATACAGATTGATAGACAGATGGTGAGAGAGACCGGGACTTACACAGTCCAGTGGGACAAGATGCAGGTAGTATGATGACAAGACCCATTGGAACCCTTCATTTATTGCTGTCAGGGCAGTACTTGCTGGAGAAGCCACTAAGTTCCATTTCTCCTTTACCAACCACCTCTGTGTCCACCGATAACTCTCCCTTCTGTCTGTTCCCAGTCTGTCATGTGGCACTGTTTACTGTGACCCACCTGAGCATCAACACAAGGTCACAGTGAGACAGGTGGCCTATTCCCACTACCCTGAAGTGTAGGCTCTCATAGCTCTACTGATCCTACTGTGGAACCCTTTCAATCATGCGGGAACAGTAGTGACTCAATGAACACCGGTTAATAGTAGTATCCTTCCAGTAATAGAAGGGCCTCTGATTATTCATTTCATTAGTACTAATTTCACTTAATTCTACTACAGTATGTTGTATTCATGCTGTGCTGAAGCACAGTGTTGCTCTAGTACCTAAATTACCTTAAAGTATTCAGTAGATTCAGTGGGATAGTCTGCACAAGTATCACCTAGGCCTAGTTTTCACTGGCCTATAATCCCAACTACCAAGAAGGCTGAAGCAGTGGCCAGCCTGGACTAGTAGAGTAAGTTCAAGATGGGCAGGTAAATCTAGTGAGATCTTGTCTCAAAATAAAAAGTAAAAAGAAAGACATGAAGATGTTGGTAAAACACTTCCTTAGCATATGCAAGGTCCTAGGTTCAATCCCTAGTACCACAAGAAAAATCAATCAAGCAAAGGCTGTTGGTGGTGAGCTGAATGGACCTAAGAATACAGAATAGCTCAGTGTATTAGCATGACACTCCCTACACCTTGTATGCGACTTCTGAGATAAGCATTGTGGTCTGTACTCTTTATTTACTGGGGAGACCCCATTTCAGTCCTGAACTATCTGAACTCTGAAAGTTCTCTTGCTTAGAGGAGGTGGGAGGGGAGGGGAAACAGTGTTCAGGATACCTCTGAGATAAGAGTCAGGATTCTCAAGCCTGCAAGAAAGTTCTCTGTGAGCCTCTTTGGTGGTGATAATTAGGTAAGAAGTGTTTATATGTGTAGCAGACTTCGGTCTGAGATTCACTTGCATTATAATGTGAAAATGACTTCTTGAAGAAGTCTTGTAGATATATTCTACAGCTCTCACCCACTTCACAATCCTAGGGGAGACTAAACTGGGGTTTCCTAGAAAGATGACTGATACCACAGCTTGGACATGGAGCTGAAAGATAACTTGGGATATATAATTCTAGTTCTTAAATTAATCGTCATAACTCTCCTCTTTGTGAGAGAATGTCATTTTTTCATGAAATGCTGAAATATTTACTGTGAAAACACGGGTGTGTGTAAGCTTTAAAATGGCTGGAAACCATGGACAGTGGCTGTACGGCAGAAGCAAGTACTAACAACAGATGAAACTGGAGGATTTAAGGCTTGGGCTTTTTTCTGTCTCCATTCTTTAAATTAATTTCCATCGCTCCCTCCCCTCCCCCAACTAAGACTAGAGCATAGGGGCTCATAAATGATAGGCAAGCATATTACTACTGTGCTATATTCTTAACTCTGTCAGTTTGAAAGTATTCACAAATAAGGCAAAACATATTAGGCTACTGTTGCCAATCAAAAAGAACCTAAGAGATGTACACCCCAGTCTGGATGCAGACTGTATGTTCTTTCTTGGAATCGGAATGAAGATCACAGGCTTCCTAGTTAAGACAAACCTAGGTTCAAACACAAACATTGTCCTTATGAGTTAAGCTTCACTTTGGAGTCCCAGTCTCTCCATCTGTTAATGGAGAAAACAGGCTATCCCTACCCCATAAAATTATTCTGAGTATATAAAACAAGCCTATAAAATGTCACATTTCTGGTCTATAGTAAACAATCAATGATGCTACTTGTCTCTTTAATAGGCTAGTTGAGGTGGTTACCACTGTTGCTGCTGGACCACGGGCATACAAAGATAATCAAAGCATGATTTCTCAATGCGCAGTAGACTGTTCTCAGCTGCTTTATCTCTGTTTGGCTCTGCAGCACCAGAGTCTCTTGGTCAGCAGTGGCCCCTCAGAACAAGACGATCTGTCCTTTGTCCTGTGTCTACATGCAGCACAGGACTGATACACAAGCTCTGGGGTTATAGATCGGCCACTTGCACTCGTTTCTGATAATGTGGGCTTTAATTCACCTTCTGGGGGACTCTAGAGTCAAAATAGGCTCATTTGTAATTTACACCTCATGTCACCTGACTAGTTTGGTGACCTACTTACCTCGGAGGCGATAGAGGTGAAGCTGCTGCTGAAATGCACGTGCTTATGGATCTCACTGCCATTGGCAGTCAGAAGCCAGTCCCCAAAGGCCTGGTCTTTGCTGCCTGACTGGTTGCTGTGGCTCTGGTTGGGCAGCAGCTCCGCCATGTCCCAGTGGTATGATGGTGTAGCTCCAATTAGTGCAATGAGGATGGCTTCTGTGGCCACATAAAGCTGAAAGTAAACACATAGAATCAAATGCTGCAGATCTGGGCATATTCTTGGAAAACCAGGGAAGCCTGCAAACCTTGACAGATACAGTGGTTGGGCTAGGGATGTAGCTCAATTGGTAGAGTGCTTGCCTAGGACTACATAAACCATGCATGGTACATTATTTCCATAATCCCAGCACTTAGGAGGTGGAGGCAGAAGGATCTCAAGTCCAAGGTCATCCTCAGTAACACAGTGAGTTCAAGAGAGCTTGAAATACATGATACCCTAACTCAAGAAGACAAAGAAGAGGAAAGAGAGGATAAGGGGCTGAAGAGATGGCTCAGCAGTCAAGAGCACTGGTTCTTCTTCCCAAGGACCTAGGTTTCATTCTCAGTACCCACATGGCAGCTCATAACCATCCATAAGTCCAGTTCCAGGGAATCCTATACCCTCATATGACATCCACAGATACCAGGCATACATAGAGTATACATACACACATGCAGGAAAAACATGCACATTTATGAAGTAAAAATAATCAAAGAAGAGGAGGAAGAGGAAGAAGAAGAGAGAAGGAGAAAGAGAGAGAAGAGGAGAAAAGGAGGGGGCTGGTTCTTGCCTCTGTGTTTGTTTTATTTTCTTTTGTTTTGTTTTAGCTAAAGAAATGGACCACTTCAGAAGGCAGGAAGAAAAAAACAATGAAAAAACACCCCATGTTATGAGAGGGCCATCAGAAATCCTCCTATAGAGGAGCATTTTGTGATTCTTTAGACGGGCTTGCTTTCCACATCTGGGATGTGTCTGATGCTGTGGGCTCTGTATGATATTGTATAACACGGGCAGCAAAGCCCACATCACTGGCTCTGGTTTAAAAGATTGATACTCCAGTTATTTCCTGATCAGCACAGTGTTTTCAGCTCAAATAATCTATTATCGAGAACCTGCAGGCTCTTGCCTTTGGACTCATGCTCTAATAAGACATTATTTTAAAATGTGACAGGCAACTCATAAGACTTACAAAGGTTCAAAATCTCAGGCATATTCAGATTGCAACTTGTACCTGTATTTAATCTTTGTTTAATCTAACCATGACTGTCCTCTAACAGAAAAAAAATACAGCACCAATTCATTCAAGAACTATTTACCAAATACATATGCCATCTGCTGATTGCTTTTAATATGGTGACTTCTCACAGTTGGGTTTATGGGGTGTTGAGTCCAATCAGACTTTATTGGTATGGACTTCTGTGCTAGATCTCATTGTTGGATATTATTTCAGATTTAAAATTCACTAAGAAAATGCAGAATTAGTCTGCAGGTTAAAACAATCTTATTTTAAGGAAATAAGATCCCTATTAACTTTGAACTTCTTAAAATACCATGAAACAGAGTAAGTGTCTAAAAGATACAAGGCATCTGATTCCTATCTGTGTGTGGTCATGAGCCCACTTGCTGTAAAGGCTGACAGAGGACACGAAGACAGACTGAAAGACTCTTTTCAGAAGATTCCTCTTCAGTCCACCAAGAACTCTACCTGGGGCTCTTCTGTAGAGGAATGTTCAGCTAAGCAGACACCCAGAAGAGCCAACAGCAGGGCCGTTTATCAATAGTAGATGATGGAATTAGTTAGGGAAGAGAAAGTGAGTCTTGACATTTGCATTGCATCAGAGACTAATGCAAACCTGGGCTGTGATCTCTCCCCTCTTGGTAAGGCTGAGGGGACACAAGGCAGTTCCAATCTATTTTGAGTGATTGGACTGTGGATTTTTGAGAGAAGGGCAAAGTTACCATGAGTCCATATGCTACCAGATTTATTATAAGGTGCAAAGGGAAATATGCTGTTAGGCTTGCATACTTCCTGGACCTTGTTTGCATACCATTAAGGACATTTTAGAAGAGGAGGCAATCAGCTTATAAAAATAAAAACCTTAATAATCACAAGAATAAGCAGATTACACATCTAGCAGTAGCTATAATTACTAAGCTACTTTCATCCATTTAGTAACTGTCCCCCTGATTACAATCTGCTGAAATTTAATTGATGGGTATGAAGAAATGAAAAACATGGGCCAACGGAGTGCAGGAGATGACTCAAAGCACAGCCTTTCATCAGGCAAAACAAACTAGCCACGTGCCCTCTCTCAGCGTGCCCCCTTCTACTTCTGTGCATTCTGTTCTTTTCCCTGGAGGCGCCATATCCTGTCAGCAATGCTAGAACACTCTCATTCTCTGAAAGCCAGCTTCATTTACCTGTGTGCTCACCAACTCAGCTTCCTCTCCAATTCTTCTCATGCATATCTGTTATGTCTGATTCATCTTTGGGCTTCCAAAGTAAATTATGCAGGGTCCCCGCACTCAACGAGGGGATGAATAAATGGCCAGGAAGGACACAGTAATGAGAGCACCTATTTCTACAATGCTAGCTAGCTACATGCCATTCCTCATCTAGGTTTCTGCTGAATATATGTTAGCACATAATATTTTTATTGGGATCATTCTAGGATAAACAATATTCCAGATAAAACAGGAAATGTTCTAAAGTGCCCTTTCTTCTGAGGTATTTCTCACTATGGAGGCCACACCATTCTTGGTATATACTACAATTTGGAGAGAGCAGTTCAAAATGAATGGGTGCTATTATACGGCTTTATTCACAGAGAATGATGGAAACTGTTAATCAGCAATACATGTCTCAATCAGTGTGAGCCTGCTTCATCCCTAGCCCTCTGTGAGAAGAATAAGCACTTTCTGACTTTCCCATCCTCTCTGCCCTCCTCCCAATGTCTTCTTGGCCCCCTTTATGGACAAGCATGAGTGTGCATGCACACATACACACATACACATTCAAGGTCCTTATAATACATGGGTTCATCATTTTATGTTAATAGAGAGGCTAAAAATATGCAACTCTTCTATGCAATAGTAGCCCGTGGTCACACTCGGTTTTGGTACTCATCAGGGAAACACACGGTAGGGTAGGCAGGTAGCAGCCACGCTGGCCAAGAAGCATTACACAAGGGCACCATGAGATTAAGTCAGAAATGCAAGATTCAAAGTTCACGGTTATATTAATGTCAGCCTTCCACACCAGAGGCACACCGTGGGCTACATGGTCAGAGGAAGCCAAAGATGACATAAGCAGCAATGGGATGTGCCACCCACACAGAACTTGGGGTGCTTTTCCTTGGTTCACTATTTTTGACTGTGACACTTTCACACAGTTCATATCCTACCCTGTCCCACAGAGAACCAACAGTCTCTCATTTTTTTTTTTTTTCGAGACAGGTTTTCTCTGTGTAGCCCTGGCTGTCCTGGACTCACTTTGTAGACCAGGCTGGCCTCGAACTCACAAAGATCCACCTGCCTCTGCCTCCCAAGTGCTGGGATTAAAGGCGTGCGCCACCACCGCCCGGCTTCATTTTTTATTATAACTCTGCCATTACCATGTGTACACTCGCCCACATTTTTGTCTAATGAAATCACACCTATCAGCAGATGGTCTCTAAAGCCACAATAAGAAACCACCATCTATTCTCCTTCCGGGTGGGACTAACGGCATCTCAGATAAATCATTATCTCCTCTGGCTCCAGCTCCAGGGAAGAAGGACAAGCACCACAGATGGATAGATTCCCCTTCCATCCCTCCCACTCCAGTGTAATTATAATTACAAAAAATGACTCAAGGGTATTGAAATTTAAGTTTCGGAAGGTGAAGGTTTCTAAAGTAATTTGGTAGTAGTACCATTATGGGCTTTCATAATACATCTCAGGAAACTATCACAACCGTGCACTGTGAAGTCATAGTTATGCCTGTGGTTTACTTACTTTATGAGTTGGAACAAGAAAACAGGGCAATTAAAAAAAAATCATGGTTTCCTGTAACAGCAAAACCAAGATGAGAGTGGGGTCACCTAACTTTATGGACAGATCTTTTTCAGATTTTGTTCTTTCTCATAAAGAACAAAAATCAAAGTTGATCTAGTTGTTGTCAGTACTGTTAGTATTTTATGCACTTAGGATTCAGTCGTTTAACTGGTTAACCAGAAACACTGCTAATAAGCCCCTAATCATGAAAGCAAGACCCCATGCGCAGTTTCTGGAGCAGAGAGCATTATTAGATATTGACTGAGTAACTTACTGATAAGGAAGTATTTTAGGGATTTAAAATGAACGTGGAACTCACACATTCTAAATCACTGGTGTCTCTCTTCTCCACTCTAATCCATCTACATTGTATCACCAGCTCAGTCTCCTGAAACTCCTCAGCAAACTCTTCTGGTCAAAACACATTAATGGGTGAAGGACTGTTTTCCTATAACCCAGTTTCTAACCACTTCACACACAAGCTTTCTGCCCTAGCCTACTCACCCCCCAGGTGTGACTTACTGCATGCTGGGAGAGCAGGTGGATCTCGAACCTGAGCCTGAAGCTCGGCGACAGTCACAGCTCTCTGAACCTCATGTCTTCCTGCAGTACAACTGGACATTAATGGTATGTCTTTGCCTCTCTAACTAGCCTCTCCCCAGGGTCCAGTGGGGTACTTCTCTACTAAAGAGCAAGTTTGTGCAGTACTATGAGAACAGTATGCCCCAGGTATTCCCAGACTTCAGTAGGCAGAGATTTCCCAACTGCCTATTACAGTAGGCAGACTGAGACTGCTTCTTACCAGCATCAAAATATATTCTGCATCACTTGCTTGTTCATTTGTTTTAATGTAGTGTATGTGTGTAATTGTCTTTTTGAATGTATGTCAAGTGGTGTGTGTGGGGGTATTTGTGTGTGGGGGGGGTATCAGTGGAGACCAGAAGGGGGTATGGTATACCCTGAAGCTGGTTACAGGTAGTTGTAAGCCACCTGATATCGATGCTGGGAATCAAACTCAGGTCCAGTGCTTGCAGGGACACCACATTACAGTTTGGAAGAAACTGGGTTAGTTCTTGATTATTTTCTTGGAACCCTAAGAAGTATGCTATCTGGTCTCCCTCCTCTGACTGGCTGTTGCTTTTGCCAAGAATTCCTTCCCCTAAGCTTTAACTCACCTGCAGCAGCCTCTCTGTACCTATTCCTGTATGACACACACAACTTTTCCCTGGAAGAGCAGTAAGGGCTCTTAACTCCTGAGCCACCTCTCTGGCCCCATTCAATACACAATGTAGCACAGTTATGAGGTATTCTCTGCTTGTACGATGGTGTTTATCCATCTAAAATTACCTTCAAGTTTCTCTCTAAACCTAAGCTTCAGGTTCAGCTGCTCATCTTTCTGAAGGCTTCAGTAAACCCCAGGCTCGTTTCTTACTTTCCAAGGCATTGGTTGGGTGCATCACTCAGTAGGGGGATGGTGCTTTGCTTAACTGTGCGATAGAGTTAAACTCTAACTTTCTAAAGACCTGTAAAGAAAAAAAAAATCCATGCACATCTGTATCCCTCTAAACCCTCCATATCATATGCATATTTAAACTAATTCCTTACAGTGGGGTATGGCAGAAAGTTAATCAAACTCAGTCATTTTGGGTCAGGCATGGTGGTGGATGTCTTTAATTACAACACTTAGAGGGCAGAGGCAGGGGGATCTCTGTGAGTTTAAGGCCAACCAGGGTTACAATGTGAGACCTTGTCTTATTTATAAGTATAGGAACAAATAGGTTAAAACAAACAAATAAACAAAATAAAACAATGATTTTTGCATCTCATTTTATTATTCTACTGTTAGGATTCTGGAGAAATTCTTTTATCAGTACATATTTCTCTCTTTCAAGTCAAATGAAGTCCATAAGAGCACAGAGAGGGTGTCCAGGGAAAAGTGAATGCCATACTTGTGTAAATACAGAGAGGCTGCTGCAGGTTAAGTGAAAGCTTAGGGGAAGGAATTCTTCACAAAAGCAACAGCCAGTCAGAGAGGGAGAGCAGACAGCACACTTCTTAGAGTTCCATGAAAATAGCTGAGCACTAACTCAGTTTCTTCCAGACTTCACCATGGGATGTTCCTAAAGATGCTCTAGGTCTATTTTCTATATGCTACTATTCACTGGTTTCTTCTAAATCAAGTCAATTTTTAAAATGTTATTACATTTGTATCTATTGCTGGAGAGGTGAGAGTGCTCAGAGGACAAACTGTGGGACAATTTGGTTCTATCCTTGTACCATGTGGGTTCAGGGAATTGAACTCAGGTTTTCAGGCTTGGCACCAGACACTTTACCTGTTCAAACTAGCTCACTGGCCTTCAATTCTTCTTCTTCTTCTTCTTTTTTTTTTTTTTTTTTTGGCAAGGAAATCTACATAAAAGTACAACTTGCTACCAAGACGTCTATCATTTGACAGGTGGAGCTACCAAAGATACACACAATATAACAAAGTTGAGTGGTGGCTGGGAGGCTCTTGTCTAAGATGATCTCAAGAAGGTATCACAGGCAAGATCTAGGAAGGGGTGTGAATGTGAGGGAAGCTATTTTTGGTTTGTGCTCAATTGGTTGGGGTGGATGCTTTTGCCATCCACACTCACTGTCAAGTATTGAGTGGCTCAGTTCGACCAGCACAGCCACTGGGTCGGCAACCGTTCGCTCATCTGGGGCTGCCTTCATCTGCTCTGACATCTTGGCTAGGCAAGTGTTCAAGTCCAGAAGCATCTTTTTCATTGTGAATGCAGGCAGTGGGAGTGCCACAGATTCCAGTCAGTTCTGATAGGCCTCCGACCATATCCTTCCTTCCCAACAAGCTGGCCCTGTCAAGTCTGAGTCCCAGTATCACATATTCCCATAACGATGCATGCTGAGATCTCAGCAGTGCATTATTCATTAGTTATATACATGATCTCACATCCTAGGTGTTATCTGTCCTGTCATACAAGCTAAACTATAATACAATCTTAAACAAATATGGAAAAAAATATTAGTATTATTCAACCTAAAAATAGGTACATGTGTGTTAGTGAACTATGCTCCTCATTATTTGAAGTGCTTTAAAACTATAAACAAATTTTAAAGGAAAATGAATCACAAATACAGTGAATTAAAAGTGTTATTAGGTAACATTTTCTCTCTGTGCTTGAGAAGGGAAGTATCAATCAACAGGCAAAAGGTAGAGTCCAGAACAAAGAAGAGCCCAGCACCATGGTGTGTGTGGCTCTGAACTGAAAATGAGAAACTGATAAGCAAGCTAAGGTTGGCTATATTTCAAGGGTCTTACACTGCAGTTGTTAAAAATAAAATATGAAGCTGTTGATTTGTGACTATTGTAACAGTCTCCCAACCCTAACCCAACTGAAGCCATGTTGAAGGCACCATTCTGACCTTGTAACACAACATGTTCTTAGACCCCCAACACCTGCCAAAAGAGGTACAAAGACCTAATCCATCAAAGACCTGTCCTGTAGTTCTAGGATCCAGCGAAGTCCCTAAATGTACTAACTTTGCTTTTTGGCCTCTGTATTGTGGCTTCCTGCTAACCAAAGTGTGTTGACTACAATGTGGCACTTGTGCATAAAAGACAAAGGACAGTGAGGTTTGGGACTGTGTGATTTGGGGAAGGTCCCCATGTAGCTGCTGGCTGGAAATAGAGACAGGGTTTTAGGAGTGTCTCTGTGTTCTCTGGTGGAGTTACCTCTCAACAATAAATAGCAAGGCTTCTAAATATTGCCAAGAAACACAACCTAGTGATAAATATACATTTCTGCAAAAGAAGAAAGGCTACACACCAAAATATGACCCTGGTAGACACTCTGAAAAATGCTTTTCTTTTCTTTCTTTTTTTACTACAATCTCTCCTTTTTCTCCCCTACAATCATCAAATATGATTTGTGGCACACCCATGGTTCTCAAGAATGCAGACATTGGTTTATTTGAGCCTTGGTCAAGGAAACCAGAGATAAGATTACCAACTTGTGTGCCTGATGGTTTGATTACCTATTGGTCATAAAAATAGCTTCCAACTGTGGTAAGGACACAGCTAATGTTCCAAAAACCTCTCGGTTTCTGAATTGTGCCAATTATTACTACTAAGTGCTAGGCCACTTAAAGAAAAACTTCAAACTGGAATCCAAAGGGATAGTTATAAATGCTTCTTTAATTAACTTGTTCAGTCTATGCTAGACTCATATTCATGTTGATCAGATAAAATATTGAATGTTAAAGACTTAAAAAAAAACTCTAAGTTTGAAAAACTAACTTTCATGACCAGCCATCTCCAAAGGCATGGTGTAGACTGAGGGACCATTTGCATAAGTCCACTCAGCCACTTTGCAGGGTGATAGGGTGCAGGGTCAGAGTTCTTTCCACTCTACTCACATCTTCTGTTTTCATATTTGTAATGGCTCCTTTTGTGCTTCCTTGGAAGGTGATGTCTGCTCTGTCAGGCACTGTCAAAGAGCCGTGGGTAGCCTTGCCAGGCATTCTGTCAGAATCTAAATGCTGCAGAAGCATCGGACTAGATGCTTTCCAAACCACACTCCACTTCTTGAGAAACTCCAGACCCAAAGGAGCACTCTACAGTGCCTGGAGCCTCTTCTATCTTCATAACCTCCCCAGGACACATGTACCTAAGGGACTTTCAACTTTATCTGTCTTACACACATGTGCAGTTCAAGGCAACCACCGTTCCTGAGAATATACTGAGGCAAGTATGGCTCAAAGGCCCTGGCCACTTAAACTGGTATAAGCAATAGGCCAAAAGTCCTCACTTCATCATAACCCTCAGGAGGCCGTGGTGGCTGTTCTTGGTTGTCAACTTGACTATATCTGGAATTAACTAAAATCCAAGTGTCTGGGCACGCCCATGGGGGACTTTTTTTTTTTTCTTTAACTAAATCATTTGAAGTGGGAAGAGCCTTTTTAAATCCAGATCTTTTGAGGTAGGAAGACACATCTTTAATCTGGGCCACACCTTCTATTGGCAGCCTATATAAAGGGGATGAAAGAAGGAAGTTTTTGTTCTTTACCTGCTTGTTCTTGCTCTTGTTGGCCAGTCCATTCCTTCACTGGTGTTAGAGTCTATTTCTTTGAGATTCTGATGACCAGCTAAGAAGACATCCAGCCTCATGGACTGAATAACACACACACACACACACACACACACACACACACACACACACACACATACACATATATGATTACATGTATATATATATATAATGTAATATATGTATATATATTGTGTAAGTTCTGTCCTTTAGAGAACCCTTACTAGTTCAAGGCTCAATCAAGCTCTAAGCCCAGCCCACAGCAACACAGGGTTCAGCCATGAAGAGAACCTATTTGTAACTAGTGAGAGTTTTCTCATTGTGATTCCAAAGCATAATGACTCACCAGGGTTCTCTGTTGAGTTGAAGTAAGTTTAATGCTGTTTCTGGGCTTAGATTACAATACAGCAAGATCTTCATACACTTATGGTGTGACCCTCATCACTTGTTTATAGCAGGGACTTCAGAAGAACCAGCTATCATTTCAGATATATATTGCATCATAAAGTAGTCTTCCTGTGGAGGAAGGGACATGGTGACAGTTACAACCCACACCTGCAAGATAAACAATCACCCACCAACAATAACACTCTAAAACCTGGCAAATAGTGACTATATGTCAGTCAAAGGTTAGTGAGCAAAAAGATCAGAAGGGATTGCCAGGAGAATAAGTATATACTTGGAATTCGTGGTTAGAAAGAATATTGTCAAAGAAATCAATATACACGAAGATCAGACAATGCAGTTACAAGTCTATGTCTCTGTACTAACTTTTATTCTGCTAAGAGAAGGATTTCCATGTATCCTCACTGGAGCCATTTTTCTGGTTGGTGGTAAAATCAACTGAACATTTAAAGATTTCAATGGGAAAATAAGTTTTCTGCCTCCCTTCCTGCTGCAGCATCACCATTAAGTTGAAGCAACTTGTGGCTCTGGTTACATCCGTGTCCAGCCAGTACTTCCGTTGGAATAACACCATCACACCTGAACTCCTGGCCTAGCTGTTAGCCGGACTCATCACACTCCACTTCAACCCAGGAATGCAAGCCTCCTGGGCAGAGAGCTAGCTTCACCTTCTGGCCCTGCTGGTAGAGATCAATCTCAGAGTCGTGCATATGCTAGGGCTTTACCAATGACCTGCATCCCAGGGACTCTCCAAGTAGCTCAAGATGGCTTTGAATTTGCCTGAAAGGAGAGCAATCTGTCTCCTGCCTCGGTTTCCACAGTGCTGTGATTACTAGAGTTCCCCTAGAATCCAGAGTTTTAGATTGAGGTGTGCAAATGTGCTCTGAGAACTCTATACAATGAACCATACTATGCAGATGGTGTTATTTCCATATACCATCAGCTCAAAGCTGGCCTCAGAGCTGAATAGCCCAGTAGAACTTTAAACCAGAGAGAAATAAATCCCATGCATAGGAAGTCCCCTCAATCTCAGAGAGCGCTGAAGGAGGCCTGGATAGATCCGACCTTTGGTGGGCGGGCGGGCTATCCGCGTGGTCTCTTAGACTGCAAGGTGACAGAGACACGGGTTGGTTAGGGTACCGACTCCCTTTCATTTTTTGCAGTGGATTCCAGCTAGTGGTTTTCATCCCCGGACTAGCTCTGGTGCTGAAGTGTCAGGGCCAGGCTCCAGGCGACAGCCCCGGGAGAGCTCAGCGGCTGCCCCGCCACCCCGCGGCGCCCGACCCCTCCCGCTCTGCGCGCTCGCGCCACACCGGGGGGGCCGAGCTGAGGGCGCCCCGCGGGCCGAGGGTAGCGGGGACTCACCTGCAGCAGCACGGCCAGCAGGAAGCACAAGTACATCTGGTAGAGGCCCATCTCGCCCACCGCCTGGAACGCCTCCTCCACCTCCATGGCCGGCTCGCGCCAGAGGACCTGGCTGGGAGGGCCAGGAGACCGGCAGGGAGGACCGGGCCGGGCGGGGACGGGGACGGGGACGGGGACGCAGGGCCGGGCCGACCGCGGCCCAGGCGGGGACGGAGGGCCGGGCGGGGCTGAGGCCCAGGCCCAGGCGAGACTCCGCTGCCGACCACGTCCCGGAGCGCGACGGAGATGCGCGGCTGGTCCCCCGGGCGCGGCCTCCCCGCTTCCTGTCAGAAGTGACAGGAATTTTGAGCGAGCAGTTGGCTGGCGCGCGGAAGGGAAAGAGGAAGTGGGTGAGGCGCGGGCGGCCACGGGGACTCAACGGGAGGGGCCGGGAGCGCCACGCGGCGTCCCGCGGGGTTCGCCCCTTCGCACAAAGCAGAGGAATGCGGGGGCGCTCCGATCGCTAGAGCCTTCGGAGGAGAGGGCCCGAGAGGTATCTGTTCCTCTCCTCCGTGGTCCTGCGGTCGGTACACAGTCAGATGTACGCGCCACGCCACGAAATACCCATTTAGTGAAGTGTCCACAAGGCCCATGGACAAGAGACAGGGCAGGGGGTCATGATTGCCAATGTCTGGCAATGGAGTTTGGCTGCAGGATGGAGAGATGTGGGGACAGATTACAAGTGTCAGTCCCCCCATGTCCCCACTCTAAATCCTGTTTTGTTTTTAACAGTTGCTTACTAGTCCAAGTATCTAAACCAAAGAATCTCAACCTTACACAGAGGTCGCATATCAGATATCCTGCATATTAGATATTTACATTACGATTTGTAACAGTAACAAAATTACAATTATGAAGTACCAATGAAAATGATTTTATGGTTAGGGGTCACCACGATATGAGGAACTATATTAAAGGGTCTCAGCATCAGGAAGGTTGAGAACCACTGATCTAAACAATCACTTGGCTCTCCTTTGTTTTCGGTTGGTGTGTTAAATTACCACGATAGAAGCACTTAGAGAAGAAAGCATTTATTTGGCTCACAGTTCCACTTACAGTCCATCATTGCTGGAACTTCAAGGTACCAGGAACTTAAGCAGCTAAGTGACATGACATTCGCAATCCAGAACAGGGGAATGAGTATGTACAAGCCAGGGATCAACTAGCTCCCTCCTTTTCTTTCATTCAGTCCAGGGCCCAACCCATGAAATGGCCTCATCCATCCATATTCAAGATAGACCTTCCTAACTCGACCCAGTTTTAAGAAAAAAAAATCCTTAAGAAGCATGTCCACGTCCACCCTAATCTAGACTGCTCCTGAGACTTCCTTCCCAGCTGAGGCTAGGTTTTGATAATTAAACTAACCACCTCCCAAATATAATGCAGAATATAATAGGTGACCAGAAGGTCTCCTGTCTTGCCAGCATCCTTGTTCTTCTACAGTTTCCCATTAATTATTATATCTACTGTTTATAACTAGCCTTTGCTAGTCATTTACCTAATTATTTTAACAAAAGGATACTCAAGGTAGTTGAATATGAGAGGATTGGAGGTGGTGAGTGTAGTGGCCTCATTACATGAATTGGAAGTGCTTAAGCCAGTGGTAGCACGGGTCTTTAATCCCAGCACTAGGGAGGCAGAGGCCAGCCTAGTCTACAGAGTGAGATCTAGGGTAGCCAGGACTACATAGAAAACCCTGACTTGAGAGGAGGAGGGAGAGAAGTGCTTGGTAAAACTTTCCTTTAATCATATGGATCCAGCTTTCTTAAAGCACTTCTGCTATTTTTTTCTGAAAATGTTTCAGTTTTTATTTATGATTGTCTTGGGAATAAACATGATCATTTTGCTCTCTTAAATCATGTCTAGCTGTATTTACACCTACTTTTCATTATTTTTATTGCTTTTTATTTAGTGTGTGTTAAATTGTTATTTTTGAAAATAATTCATTATTTGTTTAGAATTTACTCTACACAGGAAGTATGCTATAAAAATGTAGTTCTTGGACTTTGAATTTTTCCTAACTTTTGTTTAACTTGTTACTCTGTAATTCTTTTACTATCTAGATAGCTTCAGTGTTTAGCTTGTTTGCTTTCAAGTCTCTCCCTACTTGTCTTTGTTTTATTTGAGATAAAGTCTCTTGTAGCCCAGGTTAACTTTGAATTTGTTATATAGCCAGGGCTATCCTTAAACTACTGATCCTCCTGCCTTTGTCTTCCAGAAGGCTGAGACAGTGGGCCTGCAGTACTACATGTTGCTACAATTCTTCTTTATAAAGAGTAATTATATCAAATAGTATACAATTCTGTAAGTACCATTTTACCCTTATTTACAAGTTTTCCTAAGCAGTATTTTGTTTTAAAATATTTCATGACATAGCAATTTTTCTTTAACTAATAAGTTATGTTCTTTTTTAACTTCTCAGTTAAAAGTTGTGCCATTTTAAGCAGGTGTGGTGGCACATGCTTTTAATCCCAGCACTCAAGAGGCAGAGGCAGGTGGATCTCTGTGAGTTCAAGGCCAGTCTGGTCTACAAATTAAGTCCAGCACAGCTAGGACTACACAGAGAAACCCTCTCTCAAAAACAAAAAAACAAACAATCAAACAAGTTGTGCCATTTTAACATTTTAAAAAATTTATTATTTATTTGAATGTTCATGGACAAAGACAATATTAAGTCCTGGACCCATGTGACCTTTCCTGTGACCTAACATGAATTCATTGTAAAAAATTGCATCATACATGCTGAAAATAACATATGTTTTCCATTTGTTGTGTTCAGGACATTCTGTAAGTTAGAAATATCATTGTGGAAGCTGTAGTGTGTCTCAGTATGTCCCACAATATTTCCTTGTCCACCCGTCTTTGCTTGCAAAAGTTTATTATAATTGCTTCTAGTCTGGCATGAAACCTCTGGCTTCTGCTACTTTGTCATTACTGGAACCTTACTGAGACTCCTCTCAGATATGCTGTTATTGTCTTGGGTCATGGAGGTCCTATAGTTTTGGGTCTGCAGAACTCACTTCTTCATGCACTCCAGCAGTTCATCCATGGGGTGTATGTTGGGGTGGGCCAACTCAAAGCCCTGGTTCTGGGTCTGCAATCCCCCACTTGCAGGGCCAGTTCTACTGTGCTACCCAGGTAAGGTACAGGGTCTGCTTTCCCAAGTTCTGCATCAGGTAAGGTAAGGGGTTGGACCAGCTTTCCTGCTTTCATGACCCCATTAAGGCCTACTCTCCCACCTGCCACATGTGTCAAGGGTAAGAGAGTAAAGGGGATCTCTTCAATGCTAACACCACCACAAAGTAGACAAAAGGCAGGGCTGGCTCACCCACAATCCCCACATCCAAGGCCAGCTGTAGTGTGCTGCCCAGGCAAGTGCAGGGCCTGCTCTCCCAAGTGCTGCTGCATGTGGTGGGCAGGGACAACTCTCCTGCTCTTGTGACCCCATGAGGGCCAGATCTGCTGTCCTCCAATGGTGGTGAGGGCAAAAGGGAGGGGATCTCTCCCTTGCCAACACCACCACAAAGCAGACAAAAGGCTGGGCTGGCTTTCCCACACTCACACACCTAGTATCACAACTCCCTCATCCAGAGCCAGGTAGGGCTCCCCTAGTCTCTGGCTTGCTTCCTGTCCTGGGAGCCCATCTTGTGCTTACCTGATTCTGGATTGGTGTCAACACAGGCTAGCTCTGGGCTCCGTGGCTCTGAAGTGGTGTTGGTAACTGGTTTGCCTTTTTTCTCTCAGGAATATTAGGCTAATATTCATTCTAATGTTCATAGGTCAGAACACTGTATGTAGACATAGTCATTCTCCTCTCTACCACTTACTGATTCACATGTAACACAACAGCCACATCTGCAATGCCTCTACAGGCAAGTTATATCAGTTTTTAATAAATATATCAACATCATCCAGAATTATCATTTTATTTTTATGTTCTCTTTTAAATCTTTATAAGTTCACAAAAGGACAATCTAAGTCACTCAGTTGTCTAATTATTATGAGACTACTTCCCTTGTAGTCTCATATTCTTATTTTCATCTTTTGGTTTACTGTTTTTCTTTCAGGTGTTTATGGAAGAAGGACTTCCTTTTTCCATTCATCTTGATAGTCTCTATCTTTCCATTCAACTTCATAGTCTATTATTTGTTCCTTTGTTTTGTCTGCTTGGTTTGCTTTTGTGTTACTGAGTTGTTCTTGAGAAGGGCTAACCCTTGTTGGTCTGAAACCAGACCAGGCTGGCCTTGAACTCACAGGGGTCCACCTGCTTTTGCCTCCTGAGTGCTGGGATTAAAGACATACACCACTACACCAGGCCTTTTAGTAGGAGAATAAATCTTTCTATATTATGAATTATAAAGTCAAAATTATTTCTGCCATCCAGTTTCTTTCAACTTTCTTGGCCATCTGTTGGATTATTACATTTACTTATAAAGACAGTGTTTCACTATGTAGCCCTGGCTCTCCTGGAACTTACTTTGTAGACCAGGACAGACTTCAGTTCATAGATGCACCTTCCTCTGCCTCCCAAGTGCTGAGATTGAATCTGTTTTTGTAACCCATCTTCCTTTTGCTACTCTGGGAGCTATGGATCATATTAGTGTAGTAGTTTGCAAGCTACACCTACATTTTTTAGCACCCACATAACTGCACTTTCCCACAACGTCTATATGTATACGTTCTATATAGATAGGATCTATATATGTTTCCTCTTTGCAAGTGATTAAGAATCTATACAAGGTTTCCATGAATTCTGTGTCTGAGAAAACTCAGGAGGACATAAAGATGACATCACATTCTGGAAATGTTTATAAATGGTTGTCAGCTTGACAAGTTTTAAATCGCCTTGGCGACAACCTCCTAGATATATCTGTGAGGGTATTTTTAGGATACCTTGGCAGAGGTGAGTCCTCATGTTTAGAGAGTGTGGGAGGCCATCTCAGGATGAATAAAAAACAGAGAGCAGCTAAGTACCAGCCTTCCTTCTCTGCTTCCTGAGTCTCTAATCCGGTGACTCAAGGTTCATGTGAAGGGATTACATTAGAAAAATTGGGAACATTTTTTATTGCTAAGGATAATTATCCTTAATTTAGAAATAATAAGAAGGAAAAAAAACTGGCCTAGTGCAACCTCTTTTAATAACAAACTGGGAGGCTGTGGGTCAGCTTATGTATGTATGTATTTTGGCTTTTCAAGACAGAGTTTCTCTGTGTAGCCCTAACTGTCCTGGAACTCACTTAGTAGTGCTGGCCTCGAACTCAGAGATCTGCCTGCCTCTGCCTCCTGAGTGCTGGGATTAAAGGCGTGTGTCACCGCATGCAGCAATGTGTATTTAACTATAAACCCTTTTCTTTGATATGAAGTGTTTAAGTGAAAAAACTTAAAATTAATATTATTATGACATATAGTTAAATTAATATGTTGTTAAATAGAAGGTGAACTCTTGCATCCTATACCCAAAAGCTGAAATATTTTAAGTTGACTACAGCCTGTTATGTATTCTGAGTAGTCAGTCCCTGCTTTTACTCATATATATTGGGACACACATGCCAGAAGAACTGGTCTTCTGAAAACAGACAATGCAGTCAAGGGAGTGTATGAAGCAAGGTTTCCTGGGCTGATAGGAGGCCAAGGGACAGGATCTGGGTACTGTCCTGCAAGTGAAAGGGATTGTGCTATACTTCTACATTGGAGAGATCTGATTTAGACGACCTAATTTGGCAGCAGTAAGGTAGAAAATACATGTAAAACCAGTGGAAGAACAAACACAAGAGTCATTGAGAGAGCTTAAACCCCAAGAATGACAGATAAAGTCAAATCAGCCAAAATATAATCAGGAAGCGCCTCCATATTCAGTCCTGAAAGCCAGACTGAAAGAGTGGAGGCGCTGATAATTGAGGCAGGGACCCAAATTGTGGAGTGTGTCTATGTACAAGGTCTATGTCAGGAGTGGTGGGGCCAATGGACATTGCTCTTTTTTCTTTCTTTTCTTTTTCTTTTGTTTATTTATTACTTCAAGTTACATCTCGATCACAGGGCCCTCTTTCTACCCCTCCCGGCCCCACTTTCACACCCTTTCCTTCTTCCCCCTCCTCTCCAGAGAGGAGTGTCCCTACATATCAGTCCCCTGCCCCAGTTCAGCAGACATATAAGGGCTAAGAGCTTCCTCATGTACTGGGGGCCTACATGGTGGCTCCACTAGGGCAAAGTGTCTAACAGGTAACAAAGTCTATGTTCTTATTCCTTTTGGTGTGTTGGTTGTAGTATGGTTATCCTGTACTAAATGGCTAAAATCCAATTATAACTGAATAGATGCCATGTGCATCTTTCTGTGTCTGGGTTAGCTCACCCAGGATGAGCTTTTCTAGTTCCATCCATTTGGCTGCAAATTGCATTATTTCCTTGTTTCTGATAGTTAAGTAGTATTCCATTGTGTAAATGTACCACAGTTGTTTTTTTGTTTGTTTGTTTTTTGTTTTTTTAAATCCATTCATTGGTTGAAAGACATCTGGGTTGTTTCCAGTTTCTAGCTATTACAAATAAGGCTGCTATGAACATAGATGAGGAGATGTCTTTGTGGTTTGGTGAGGAATCATTTGGATGTATTCCCAGAATTAGTATGGCTGGGTCTTGAGGGAGAGCTATTCCAAGTTTTCTAAGATATTGCCAGACTGATTTCCACAGTGGTTGTACAAATTTCCCACCAGCAATGGAGGAGTGTTCCCCTTTCTCCACAACCTCATCAGCATGTGCTGCCATTTGAGCTTTTGATCTTAGCCATTGTGACAGGTGTGAGATGGAATCTCAGAGTCATCTTGAGTTGCATTTCTCTGATGATTAAGGATACTGAGCATTTCTTCAAGTGTCTCTCACCATTTCCTCCTTTGTGAATTCTCTGTTTAGCTCTTTTCCCCATTTTTTGATTGGATCATTTGGTTTCTTGGCATTTAATTTCTTGAGTTCTTTGTAAATGTTGGATATTAGCCCTCTGTCAGATGTGGGGTTGGTAAAGATCTTTTCCAAATCTGTAGGTTGCTGTTTTGTTCAAATGACAGTGTCTTTTGCCTTACAGAAGCTTTTCAGTTTCATGAGGTTTTTGTTGATTGTTAGTCTTAGATCCTGAGCTGTTGGTGTTCTGTTCAGGAAGTTGTCACCTGTGCCAATGAGTTCCAAGGTTTTTTCCACTTTTTCTTCTAATAGATTTAGTGTGACCGGCATTATGTTAAGGTCTTTGATCCACTTGGACTTAAGTTTTGTACAAGGTGATAAGTATGGGTCTAATTTCATTCTTTTACAAGTGGACATCCAGCTGGACCAGCATCATTTGTTGAAGATGCTGTCCTTTTTCCATTGTATGGTTTTGGCTTCTTTGTCAAAAATTAAGTGACCATAGGTGTGTGGGTTCATTTCTGGGTCTTCAATTCAATTCCATTGATTAACTGGTCTGTTTCTATACCAGTACCATGCTGTTTTTATTACTATGGCTCTGTAGTATAGCTTGAAGTCTGGGATGGTGATACCTCTAGATGTTTTTTTATTGTACAGGATTGATTTAGCTATTCTGGGGTTTTTGTTACTCCATTTGAAGTTGAAAGTTGTTTTCTCCAGGTCTGTAAAGAATTGTGTTGTATTTTGATAGGAATTATATTGAATCTGTATATTGCTTTTGGTAGAATGGCCATTTTTATTATGCTGATCCTACCTATCCATGAGCATGGGAGATCTTTCCATCTTCTGATGGCCTCTTAAATTTCTTTCCTCAAGGACTTAAAGTTCTTGTCATACAGGTCTTTCATTTCCTTGGTTAGACTTACCCCCAGGTATTTTATATTGTTTGTGGCTATTGTGAAGGGTGTTGTTTCCCTAATTTATTTCTCAGCCCATTTATCTTATGTATAAAAGAAGGGCTTCTGATTTTTTTTTAGTTAATTTTGTATTCAGCCACCTTGCTGAAGGTATTTATCAGCTGTAGGAGTTCTCTGGTGGAATTTTTGAGGTCACTTATGTATACTATCATATCGTCTGCACATAGGGATAATTTGACTTCCTCCTTTCCAATTTATATCCCCTTGATCTCCTTTAGTTGTCTTATTGCTCTGGCTAGAACTTCAAGTACTATGTTGAAGAGATATATGGAAAGTTGGCATCCTTGCCTTGCCCCTGATTTTAGAGGAAATGCTTTAAGTTTCTCTTCCTTTAATTTGATGTTGGCTACTGGCTTGCTGTATATCACCTTTATTATTTCTAGGTATGGTCCTTGTAGGGCATTGCTCTTTTAAGTGACTGTTGTCCCTTTAAGATCCTGCCCCCCCACCCAACCCAGCCAGGCCCCTGCTGGGTTTCCATGCCCTAATTTACAGTTAACAGCAGAGCTTCTGAGCATGAGCTCAAGAAAGAGCCAGGCTAATTAAAGCTCTCCTGAGGTTCAAGGTATTGCATCTGTGGCTCTCACCAATGAGTTCCATTTTGAGCACATATTTTCCCCATCTGACCTTCTGTCCCACCACATCATTTTGTTTTTCCTTAAGCCCTTTTTTTAACCATAATTTTATAATACCTGTATCTTTTATTTATAAATCAAGAACAATACACATTTTAATAGTTAAAAAATTAAAATAATGTTTGGAATATACTGTTTATCAAATGCCCTTTGGTCCATGAGAGAAAAGAAACAGATCAACTTTGAAGCACATACAATCCATCACTATCTTCTTCAGTTTGAGCCTGTGCTCCTAAACCCTTCTCTGCCTTTTGTTTCATTGGTAATTTGATGTCCCATGTGATAACTGAAATTTGGTGTGTGAGATAACAGATTAGTGTATGGTAAGGATTCTATGCCAGCTACATATACCCAGGGCTTCACACTGTCTGTCTGTCTTCCTTTCTTTCATCTGAAGAACATTTTCCTCTGCAAATCCGTTATTCACACTGAGATAACACTGTATTGTGAGTGTGGCACAGCAATTTACCGTTGACACAGATATATGTACAATGGCTGTCTTTATCAAGGTAAATTGACAAGAAAACATATAGTGTATATGATGGGAATGAGTCACATGGGAGCCAATAGTATTTCCAGGGTAGACGTCTAGGAAGGAAGGACAAGAAAACAGGATTCACAGTGAGATGGATGCCTGTGTCTCCTAGGCTTCTGAAGCAACAACTTTCATTCAAAAACTATTGCTAAGTTGATGAAAAACATTATACGGAATCCCAGTTAATGTGGAGAAATTGATCATTTCTGTGTCTCTAGTCTTAGCAGCAAAGTGTGATCAGAGCTACTCTGAGATTCAAAGGTTAAAGGAGAGAGTTGAAATATGGGGGAAATTAGTCATTAATTATGCTTGAATTTAGAAAGTAGAGTGTTTTGCTTGCTAAGAGTCTAATTTTACATGTTGTCCAAGAGGCACGGAGCTCAGATAATAGGGCATTCATTTAATCAACAGATTCATCCCTGAGTGCCTGTCTTTAATGAAAATGTCAGTGCTGCTGCTGTTCTGTTATTGCTGTTGCTGCTGCTCTTCTTGCATTGAAGAGTTCTGTAACTAGGGCAAAGAGACTGAAATGATGAATTTGGTATACTCATGGGCTCAATAAATTGAGGTTATGATTCAATTGAATGGATGAAAATGTGCCCTGTGTAGAAACAAATGCCTCCCAGTTTCCCAGTATTCATATATGGAGACTTACTGGAATTGCTCCAAACCAGTGCAGTTGGTGAAATATTGCACAAGGGTGAAAATAACCCACATATCCCTGGGCTGACGTCAATGGGTTTATAAATCAAGAACAGCAATGTTGATTGCTTTTGGGAAACAAAGTTCGGAGGATGGAGTTTGATATGCTTGGTCTACTCAGGCTCAGAAATCAGGTGTCATGACTGTGAAAATCTCCCACATTTTTGCATTTGTTGCAGAGTTGCTGATCCCCTGCTCAGTGAAGAGCTGGTCTGCTGTGATGTTACCAACAGAGTTCAACTGGGTAAAGCCCTTTTCTTATTGAGCTCACTTAGACTCCTGGGAAAGACCTTTCCTTCCTGGCAGTATTGAATGGGATGACCAGGTGAGAACAAAGAGGAGGAAGAGGAAGTTGTAGCTTAGGAGAACTAAAGATTTGTTATCTGATCATGAAATCACCCCAAATCAAAACAGCGATCCAAGCAGATTGTAGAGGAGGATGGTAGCCATTAAATCTTCTTCACTCTAATGGCTCTTTTCCCTATGGTTATCTACCACAGGAAGAATGCAGCGGGATCTTCTCTCCCTTCAGTGAAAGTCGAGAATTTACATGATTTTCAGTACCAAATTAATCCTTAATTTACTGCCATACAGCTATTTGAGCCAAAAGATCATATTAAATTTTAAACAATATAAACTCATCGTCTTTTTCAGTCTTCATTTACATAAGAAAGGCAATTCACTCTCAGCCAAATGGAGCAAATCAAATCCTCCTGTAACTTCTCTTTTCTAACCAAAGACTTTGAATATTTTCAATGTCATTTTCTAGTCCTACAGATAATCTGCCATGGCCAAGGTTTTTTTAATTAAAATTTTTTTTCATACAGTATATTTTGATCATGTTTTCCCCACCCCAAATTCTTCCCAGATCTCTCCCATTTCTCTACTCACCAAACTTTATGTCTTTGTCCTCTCTCTCTCTCTCTCAGCAGGGACTTGAATATTTTCTTGATTTCATTATTTTGAACTTTCTATTTATTCTTTGTGAATTTTACATCATGCACCCGAATCTCATTCATCTCCCCATCCCTTCTTATCCATCCTCTGCCCTTACACCCTCTCCTCCCCTCCCCAACTAAAGAAAATAAAAAATAAATAACAACAAAAACAAAAACAAAACCCCTCCAAAGAAAACCCATCTTGTCATGGAAGCTGTGTCATAATGTGTCACACAGTATACCCTTTTGTTCACACATCTTTACTTGCCAATGTTCATTGTAATGAGTCATTGGTCTTGTTCTAGGCCTCCGGCTTCTGTTACTCTATTAATTCTGGATGCTCACAGGACTCCTCTGGGATATTCTGTTGTTGTCCTGTGTCATGGAGATTCTCCAGCTTTGGATCTGCTGGATTGGCCCCTTCTCACCCTTCAGCAGTTCATAGATGGGGTAGATGTTGGGGTGGGCCAATTCAAACCCTGGATCTGAGTTGGTCAGCCCTCCCACTCTCCAGCACCTACACCTCCAGGGCCAGCTCTCCAGCCCTGGTCCGGCTCACTCACCCAATGCCAACCAAAGACCCTCGCCCCCAGGGCCAGCACTACTGTGCTGCCCATACATGCTGCAGCCAGTGAGGTAGTGTGGGAGTAGGGGGTTAGCTCTTCTGCTCTCATGACCTTGGGGTTAGCTCTCCTGCCTGCTGCAGGTAGTGGGGGAAAGCATCTTTCCCACACCCACACCACCTCACACCAGATGAGAATTCATTCCTCAGGGCCAGCTCACCCCCACTTCTACCACCAGAGTCAGCTCTGCTGGGCTGCCCAGGCAAGTTGCAGGGCCCACTCTCCAAGTGCTGCAGCCAGTGAGGGGACGGGTTGAGTGCAGCTCTCAAGATCTCAGGACCAGCTCTCCCTCCAGCAGTAGGTGGTGATGGGCAGGGGTAGGGAAGGAATCTCTCCTCCTTATGGCAGACAAGGAGTGGGGGCAGTGCTTCTACCTTCAGTGCCTGCTCTCCCATGTCCCTGCCCTGTGCTACCTAGGCAAGGTCTAGCAAGGGGTGTGACCAGCTTTTCACAGCTCTTGGATATTAACATGGTCCCAGGCATCAGCCCAGATCAGGGATGTCCGCATTGCTTTTGTTGGTAATATGGCCCACAGTCATCGACATCAGACACAAACCCCTGCTGCTGCAAGCCCGCAGACACAGACGTGGTGGCCCTCAGCAGCAGCATAGGCCAGGACTTTACTATGGCCTCAGGTGATAGGGCAGGCTACTCACATCAGGCTGTTCCTCTTGCCTCCAGATTCACCTCTCTTCATAGTGCTCAAACCATTCGGCTTATATGGTGGTTTGAATACGTATGGCCCCTATAGACTCATGTGTGTGGATGCTTGGTCCATAGGGAGGGGCACTACTAGGAGGGGTGGCCCTGTTGGAGTAGGTGTGTCTCTGTGGGGGCTGCCTTTGAGGTCTCCTATGCTCAGCTTACACCCAGTGTAGTACAGCATCTCCTTCACTCCTTCTACTGCCTTTGGATCACTGGCAGTTACATTTGTTGCTGGTTCTATTGATGGACAGCGTAAATTCACCATTTCCCAAGGAGCAAGAATAGCAACTGCCTTTAAGTCTCCAGTTCTGCCTCTTCATAGAGCACAAACTGTTCAGTTTCTCTTTGTCATCAATTTCTTCACCACCTATTTGCTCACTCTTCTCTCCCATCACTCCACCACCTACTCCCTCATGGAGCTCCATGCCTCAGCACTTACCCTCCTCTCTCTCTCTCTCTCTCTCTCTAAAAACAAATAAAAACAAAAAAATACATATACCACCCCCACAAAAAATAGAAATCAAACAAGCAAAAGACCGATAAGACAAAAAAATATCCAAACAAAGCAAAATGAAACACAAAGTCTACAAAAATACCATTGAGCTTGTTTTGTGTTGGCCAACTACTTTTGGGCATGGGTTTTACCCTGAAGTGTGGTTATACCCAGAGAGACTCTGCTGGAGAAAACTGATTTTTCTTTTTCCAGCAGGTATCATCCACTTCTCCCTTTCAGTGTTGGACCCCATCTGCCTTGAACCTGTGCAGATCTTTGTAGGTGCTGCCACAGTCTGTGTGAGCTCATGTGCGCATCAGTCCTGCTGTGTCTAGAAGACACTGTTTCCTTGGAGTCAGCCATCACCTCTGGTTCTTAAAAATCTTTCTGTCTCCTCTTCTGCATAGATCCCTGAGTCTTATATATTTGGTTGTGAGCCTAGCCTTTAACGGCTGAGCCATCTCTCCAGCCCATGATCCCTGAGTCTTAAAGGGAGGGATTTGGTGAAGAGATCACTTTTAGGATTGAGTGCTCTAAAATCTCTCATTCTCTGCACATTGTCCAGTTGGGGGTCTCTGGTGTTAATTTCTATGTACTGCAAGAAGAAGCTTCTCTAATAAGGCCTGAGCCAGGCACTGCTCTATGGATATGCCATTAGAAATCATTTATTATTATGTTCCTATAGCAGAATAATAGCATTAGGCTTTCCTCTAGGTCTGCCACCTATCTAGTATCAGGTTCTTGGCTATTTTACCAATGCCAGTCATGGATTCCATGTCATGGAGTGGGCCTTAAATTCAATCAGAAAGTGGGTGGTTATTCCCATAATATTTGTGCCACTATTGCCCTCGTATATCTTGCAGCCAAGCCACTATTGTAGGTCAAAGGACTTATAGTTGTGGATATTGCTTATTATCTTTCTCTTCTGATAGCATGCAGAGTACCTTCCAGTAGTATGAATGCTAGTCAGTAGGGGTGAATCTTCTAGTTAGGCACCAGCTGAACTTCTCCATGTTTGATGACATATGTGTTGTCTCTGGCAGTAGATAGCCAAGATTTTTCTTCACCTTTTTCTTGGTCCCCAGGACCTTTTGCAAATCTATGAAAATAATAGGTTTTTCAGAAAAAGTAAGTACAAAGGGCAGAATGCTCTCAGACATACCAACATAATTTGAATACCATGTTTTTAACCTTTTCTTGGTATTTATTGTTATGTGTATGCATGCACAGCACACATGTGAAGGTCAGATGGTAACTTGTGCGCATCAGTTTTCTTCCTTCTACACATAGATTCCTGGGATCAAACTCAGTTGGTCAGGCTTGGAGGCAAGCACCTTTACCAACTGAGCCTGATTGGTCTGGAAGAATACCACATTTTTAAGCAAAAACTGAGAGAAATCCCACATTACATATAAATATGTCTGGTGTCTGGGAGATGGCTCATTCATTAAAGACCAGGCCATGCAAGCATAAAGGACCCCAGTTTGGATCCCCGGCAACCACATAAAAGCTTCATATAACAGTTTAATGCCCTTAGGGAAGAGGGGTACACACACGCATGAGCACCCTTACACACATACATCACATGCACAGGGATAAGGCTAATGGAGGTTAAATAAGAAGCTCAGAATGGCTAGTGAACATATGGAAAGTCACACAGCAAAGCAATGAGTGACTCTAGCTTCTCCAAAGTGTGTGATCCACTCAAGTGTACCACCACAGACACTCTCAGATGTAGGCTGCTGTCCACCACAGACACTCTCAGATGCTGGCTGCTGCCTGCGGACCACTTTCTCTTAGTACATATCAGCTTGGTAGCCTTGTGTTCTGATTTCTCTGTCAGGAGAATCAGTGGTTGGTGTCCCCAGTTCCACAATGATTTCAGGGTTCAGATGTAGGCAAAAGTAAGGACTTTGCCATGTCTCATAAGATAGAAACCCTAGCTGGGCACATGTATTAGCTCAACAATGCAACCACAAACACAAGCACAGGCAGAGTTCATGTCTATTGTGTTTGAAGCCAAAGTATGGAATTGTGTTTGTCAGTGTTCATAGAGGATTATTTCCTATGTAATGGCCATTCTGTCTGTGGCCTAGAAAGATGTTACACCTTTGGACCTGCTTAGTATAAGTCCAGCATATGGCTGGTTATAATCCCCACCCCCTTGGACGCCCTACAATCCACTAAATGCTGTTCAGTCCCTCTGGCTTACTGTGTGTAGCACTTTTTTTTTTTTTTTTTGCAAGCAAAGTAGTTAGTGTTTCCACTGGAGGCAGTTGTAACCTTTCAGATGATGATGGACAGCGAACTTAGAGCTGGGCTGTTGTTAGTGATGCATTCTTAACCTCTCTATTCAGTAACATGCCCCAAATAATGTGGTGTTTGCCACTCTTTGTGTCCTGGTGGCCATCTTTCCATTCCTCTCTGTCATCCTTCTATGGTGGATACATCATTGAGGATGAAATGACAACTAAGTTGTGGGTGGGAGGATAAAGAAGGTGATATTTCAGCAACAAAATAACTGGGGCATAAAACAAATTTGTAGCAATGATAATTAGAGATGGTTGAAGTAAGTCATTTGTTTTTATGCTTTATTTCTCTCTTGGCTCTTTTCAGATGTATTTCTGAGGCAGGAAAAAATGTGGTCTGTTGAAAGATCTGTTAAAACAACATATAATGGAAAGATATTGGTTCTGTGTTAATTTTGTTTTTAATTTGTTAGATATTAAGATGCAAGATGATAACTAAACATCACTTAAGCAGAGGGCTTTTTCACATAATGAAGTAGCTTGCACAGGGGGAGAACAGTCTGAGAGAGACCGTCTGTTTGTTGTCAAGTGTAGAAGGGCTAGATGAATTTATCCCCAGAGTTCATTGCTGGCCCTGCCAACAGGTGCCCAGCTGGCACTGGATATAAGCCTGACAGCTTGACACATTCAACTGAGACCCATGTCTCCATTTTCTTCAACCAGGGAGTAGCTGAAAACATGACCTCTAACTCCCTTATTGCATGGAAGACATATAGAAGTAAATGAGTTTCCAGTTAAAGGCCCTAAATAGGAATATCTCCAGTAATTTTGATTTTAAAGTTTAACTGTAGAACAGGTTGGGAGTCCCTTATCTGAAATACTTGGGACTAGAAAGTTTCAGGATTTCTAATTTTGTTTTTATTTTTCAGATTCACGAATGTATGCATACATAATGAGCTGTTTTGGGAGGGGACCCAAAATTGAACATGAAATCTATTTGTATTTCATATACAACTTACACAAAGCCTAGTGATTATTTTATAATATGCTTATTGTCTTTTGCCTCAAAAGGTCAAGTGTAGGGTTATCTATTAGTGATTTTACACCCAAATCGAAGAAGTTCTGGATTGGAGATGCTCAACCTGTAGTGATACCATGTGAACTTAAAGCAACTTGTAGATTCTGAGTCCTTGACAATGTGAACAAATTCAGAAAAGCTAACAGTCTTGGGGACTTTAAATTTGGAAATTTAATTTTAGGATCAAGGTCAGAGTTTATGTATCTTTAAATGAGACCTGTATTCTGGAATGCAATTCATACACAACTGAGAGAAGATTCGGCCCTTCTGTGTGAACTCTAATTTGTTTAATATGACCTAAAGCCAACATTGCTGCCATAGGCTCACAAGTAATTCAAATTAGCCTTTGAATATGAACATTTTCTTTCCAGTTGATATTTCTCTTTTTATTTTAAGCATCTCTTATATCCCCTTAAAGCTCCCTGAGGATCATTTAAAACAAGACAGAGCTGGTGAGATGGCTCAGAGGGTAGAGGTGTTTCCAGCACAG
>CAJQZJ010033071.1:3396611-3453383 GCA_907164525.1 Lophiomys imhausi | reverse complement strand
TGTGTGTGTGTGTGTGTGTGTGTGTGTGTGTGTGTGTGTGTGTGTGTAGGTTCACATATCTGTGCTGATGTATGTACACATGTTTATCCTTACACGCAGAAGCCAGAGGACAACTTCAGGTGTCCATCTCCGGAGGTGCCATCCACTCTTCCCTGGTGACAAAGTCTCTGGCCTGGAATTCACCAGGTCTGTTAGACTGTGTGTCTAGCAAGCTCCAGGGATCCCCTTGAATGCTAGTCCCCTCAGAGATTTAATGCTTGGAGATCATAACCAAGGCATGAGAGACAAGGTTTCCTATTCCCGATGAGATGAGAGAGTAAGCTTCATTTATTCCCTCAGTTTCATCCTAGGGATGCCAATTAAGAGATTGATGAACAGACCAAACCATCAAAATAATCAGTAACAAATAAAGTCATGACAGAAAAAGTTAATATTGAAGAGATATGGGGAGAGTGGGTATCCTTGTCCTTGATTTTAGGGGAAATGCTTTAAGTTTCTCTCCATTTAATTTGACATTGGCTACTGGCTTGCTGTATATTGCCTTTATTATTTCTAGGTATGGTCCTTGTTTGCCTGCTCTCTCCAGGACTTTTAACATGAAGGGGTGTTGGATTTTGTCAAATGCTTTTTCCACAACTATCAAGATGATCATGTGGTTTTTTTTTCTTTCAGCTTGTTTATATGGTGAATTACATTGATAGATTTTCATATGTTGAACCACCCCTGCATTCTGGGATGAAGCCTACTTGATCGTGGTGTATGATACTTTTGATGTGTTCTTAGATTCGATTTGCAACTATTTTATTGAGTATTTTCACATCTATGTTCATGAGAGAAATTGGTCTGAAATTCTCTTTCTTTGTTGGGTCTTTGTATGGTTTAGGTATCAGAATGACTGTGGCCTCATAGAATGAGTTTGGCAGTGTTCCTTCTGTTTCTATTTTGTGGAAGAGTTTGTAGAGTATTGGTATTAGCTCTTCTTTGAAGGTCTGGTAGAATTCTGTGCTGAAACCATCTGGTCCTGGGTTTTTGATTGGTTGGGAGACTTTTAATGACTGCTTCTATTTCCTTAGGGCTTATAGGACTGTTTAATTTGTTAACCTGATCTTGATTTAACATTGGTAGGTGTAATCTATCAAGAAAATTGTCCATTTTGCTTAGGTTTTCAGATTTTGTGGAGTACAGGTTTTTGAAGTAAGAACTAAAGATTCTTTGGATTTCCTCAATGTCTGTTATTATTTCTCCCTTTTCATTTCTGATTTTGTTTATTTGGGTTTTTTCCCTCTGTCTTTTAGTTAGTTTGGCTAAGGGCTTGTCTATTTTTCTGATTTTTCTCAAAGAACCAACTCTTGGTTTCATTGATTCTTTGAATTGTTCTTTTTGTTTCTGTGTTGCTGATTTCAGCCCTAAGTTTGATGATTTCCTGCTGTCTGCTTCTCTTGGTAGTGTTTGTTTCCTTTTTTTTCTAGCGCTTCCAGTTCTGCTGTTAAGTTGCTAATATGAGCTGCCACAATTTTCTTTTTGAAGGCACTGAGTGTAATGAACTTTCCTTGTAGCACTGCTTTCATTGTGTTCTATAGGTTTGGGTATATTGTGTCTTTGTTTTCCTTGGATTTTAGGAAGTCTTTGATTTTCTTCTTTATTTGTTCAAGTTCCTGCCAGACAGGTTACATTTCTCCACTTTCTGCTTTAGATTCTCAGTCTTGAAGTAGAGTATATGTATGCCTGAAAAAAAAAAACATAATAAACAGAAACAGAATGTAAGTAGGGACCAGGGTTAGAAAACATTTAGTTAGTACTAGGTAGCCATGCATAAGAACCATTTGTCATAACTTCTTGGCTTTCAGTTACTTTTAGAAGGACTGACCTGTCATCATATTTCCTGTTACTCTTTAAAGCCCCTGTTTGATAGTGCAGGCACGAGTCCATCTCTGAAGCAGGTCTTCAATTACTTGATGCTGTTCTTTTCTTCCTTGATTGTCTTTTTCTTTCTGTTTTTTTTTTTTTCAATCCCAAGTTTTGATTTAATGTAAGACACTGTGTGTAGAAGAACACTGGATATTGAGATAAAAAGCATATATGTCCATACTGTAGGTGTGTCTCTTTTTCTAATAGGTCATCCACAGTGAGGGTTAAAATAATCTGGTCAGAATTGAGCTGAGTTTCCTCCCATTGGTACAAGGCAAGATTTCTGCTCAATCATGAAAACCCAAACAAGTGTGGATAACTAAGAGAAGATACTCACGTCATCCAATACTAGCAAGTGCTATGGATCTAAAATATAAAAATCAAAGTTGAATCATTAGCAGTAATGACAACAAAACCCACAGAAACTCAATGAAAAGATGTGGTTAATATTCATGTGGACAATTCTCAGAAGATATCAGAACAACTACAAGAATATAAAGACACTCTCAATTTTGTTCTCCAGAACTGAAATGAAGTTACTGCTTTTCACCAGTCAGGTTACCCCAAATTAAAATATCTGAATACGTGAAGGACAGTGGGGACACAAGAGTGAGGGGCCAGGTGTGAGTTCCTGCACAGGGTGCTGGTGTTTGGTGAAATTGCAAGCATCTCTGATAAGACTCTTACACAGAAGGATTGCCAATCACATGTCAGTTTCTTAGTACGTGCATATTTAATGAAAACATGGAGGTTCAATCACATCAGAGATTGTAATGAGTAGAGTTGGGGTGACTCAGCCTTCCATTACTAGGATTGCAGAGAGGAAGTTGTTTTCAAGGGACGTGTTTGATGGCACCAGACATGAAAGTATCTCAGGGTGTCCAGCATCTGAAAGGACCTCCTGCCTCCTGCGTGCTAATGAAGTTACCCTCAGATTGCTGCAGGAATCCATTTTACCCAGAAGATACTATCAGGTCAAGCCAGAGATCCTACAAGTAGTAAGTTAGAGCTAGGTTTGAACTCAAGCATCTGGCTCTTGCAGCCAGTCACTGAACACCAGGATTGCAGGACACTTGTCTTTGGTACTATGGTGCCCACAGCACACCTGTCCAGGGTGTGTTCCCTCACTCCTTCTCTGACGGTGTAGTGTTGCTGACCTTCTCTGTTTTCAAAGGTCAGCATTCTACCTCCTCTGCCAGCACTCAGCACACACCCTCCTCCTCAGTGCAAGACTCCCGCAGCCTCTGCAGGTCCCAAGTGAGGAGCTGGGTCTCTCTTTCCTAGCCTGCTCTCGGCACATTTTTAAATACTTTGGAGTGATGCTGTGATGCCCTGCCTGACATCCCTTTCCTCTGGGCCACATCCAGCCTTCCCTGCATCTTTCAGAGACAATCACGGGAATGTTGATCATTGCAACAGACTTGGATGCAGTGATCTGTCGTGGATCACTTATGCCTCTAGAGCAACTGTCCAGCCTTCTTATGTATCTCTTCTCTCTCACAGTGCTCTGGAGCTGCTGCTCTCTGGGCAGGCTGGGAAATCAGAATACATAGCTAGGTAGAATTGTATCCAACGAAGCCACCAGGTCCTAGGCCAAATACTTAAGGTCTCTGTGCATGGGCTTGGAGGATGTGCTTCCAAATTTAAAACAACATCCGTGGACTCATCACTGGCCACTCTGCGGCCTTGGTTGTGCTAGGTTATCCTAGTTCACCCATATGCCTTTCCTGAGAGAAAGGCACATGTGTCTTTTGCAGACACTGAACTCCAGGAGGGTGGAGCCTTCCGGAGATGAAATAGTTAAGGGTTGCCGAGCTGGGATTCAGCTCCTTTCAACTTGACTACCTCAAAATCTTCCATTCTTTTTTTATTTTTTTTTTTCTTTTCTGATTGCCATCTTCTAAATTGTCAGTTAATTAACCTCTATTTAAAGGTACATTTATGTGTCTAATTTCCTTACCCCCCTCCCAAAAAAAAGCAAGTTACCTATAATTTGAAATCTCTCTTACTTTAGAATATTCAAGGGCTTGCAAGAGACTAATTAGAAAATGGAAATTTGCAGCAAGGACAACAACTCCTGTAACAGGAGGCAAACCCACCTCCTCTCAGCTCCCTTTGCAGTAGCCAGGCTGCCCTTTGGTGGAAGGGGCGAGTTTGCTTACCGACTTAGCAAACGCTTTTCCATAGGAGTCTGTGCACTAAGTACCGCCGCCCTGAGCCCTTCACACATGGCACTTTGCTCAGTGAATTCACTCACTTTGTCCTGCAGGTAGAAATGAATAATGTCACCCAGCCTTACAGATGACAGAAGAGAAGTTCAGAAAACTCCAGCTATAGTAAGCGGCACAGGCAAGATTTAAACCTGGCAAATTTGTCCCTGCTGTCCCCAGGGGCGGAAGCTCTGTGTCACAGTCCCCTCTTTACAAACCCACCAGTTATCCCAGTAGAGTGAAGCGCCCTCAGAAGCAGGAGACAGTCAAGGGAACTTTCTCTGTGGCAGGACACCAACATCGTGGAGAACAAAACAGCCTAGGTTGAGCCACCTGTGAAGCCTCCACTAATTCCTCTGCATTACAGGGGCAGTGTCGTGGGGTATTCAGGGAGATGCGCCCACAGCACCCTTCACCCCCACCACACTCTTCACCCCATCACACCTCTGGTTTCCACACCACTTGCCTAGCTGGCCTTGCTTTGCCTGTGGGAGATTCCTGCACAAAGGACTGTGACAGTCATTAGCCGAGCTACAACAAAATGGCTGCCCATCCTACCTTTTCCCCTCAGATCTCACTTGGAATTTTAGAGGAAGGACCTAGTGTGGATTTGGAACACCTTAGATTTAAGTTGGACAGGTTTTGAGTGAGCAAGTATATAATATTTTTGAAAAGAAAGTTCATGAGATGTTTAGAGTGTACTAATGAAATTGTAAAAGAAAAAAAAGGCTCTTTGTTTCTGCTTTGGCATTTATAGAGCTGAAACTCTCAGTTCTGTCTTCATCCACAGAGGGGAGCAGAGAGGATATAAAAGTCTGAGTTTAACATGAAACAATCAGTCTCTGCCCTCTAGCCCTCGAATTTTGTTTGTGGCCTGTCCAGAGGGCATCTGCATTCCAGCCTCTATTTTACAGAGTATGTACATGAGCTTTCCTGGGATGTCCCACTGTCTGATGTCACAGCATCCTCCCCTTACCTTCAGCTTCACTGAGAGCATCCTCGATTTCTCAGTTTCCCAATTCCCAATTTCCATAAGAGCACAGCTTTCCAAGAGAGACTGCTGAAGCCACGGGTCATTCTAATTTGATGTCCTCAGGCAAGTTGTCCATTGCGTTTCCATTATGGCAATTAGTGTAAAACACGTATGTCCCAGGTACGAGGCCTAGATAGAGGTGAGTAATCTTAGGGAAGCTTGGAGGTGGACAAGACCAATAAATGAGCCCAGTGCAGGCCAGGAGCAAATTGGTTAAAATGAGTCCACTGCCTGGAGCCATACTTTAAAGGTAACCTCAGCTTTTGGGCCTGTGATTTTATTCTACATTAAAAAAAAAAATCAATATCTTTATGGCCCTTTAAAGCAAAATCCTGTGGATGGACTCCAAGATCAATGCCTTTGATACCAACGTCTACAGTGGTGAACAGCAGGACACAGAGTTTATAGAGTACAATCTATGGCCTTAATTTATGCTAGCAAAAGTAAGGGGGAAAGTTAAGCCGGTTTGTTGGAAAAGCTCCAGGCCTTTGGCGGAGGCTGGTAATCTCCACACAGGCATGCTCATCTTTAAAGCACAAGCAAGTCACACTAAAGGACTTGTCCCAGTACATGGCCCACATTAAGAACTCAATAAGTGGCCAGGGAGATGGCTGACAGGAAAGGAGCACTTGCTTTGCAAATGTGAGGACCTGAGTTCAAATCCCCAGTACCCACGGAAAAAGCTGGTTGTGGCTATGTGTGTCTGTGACACCAGCACTGGGGGTCGGAGGAAAGCAAGTCCCATGAGCAAGTCCCATGGTTGGCCAGCCTGGCTGAACGGTGAACTTCTGATCCAGCGAGGAAGCCTGTTTCAAGGGAACAAGGTGGAGGGTGATGTCCTGCTCTGGCCTTTGTGTGTACGTGCATGGGTACATATTCCTTCATATACCTCCATGCATGCTACATAAGACACAGACAACACACACACAGGCACATACACACAGACAAATGCACACACACTCAGACACACACACACCTGCACGCACACCACCACCACCACCACTGCCAACAACAACACTAAAACCAACACCACCACAGAAACCAACTCTGAAAATGCTGCTTGCAAGTCTGTGCCCGAGTCCCTGATCATACATAGTCTGGGATATAGATGAGTGGTTGATATTAAAATGAACTAGTAGAGATTTGGGTTCTCCAAGGGTCCTTCCTGTTCCTCTCTCACTTCCCAGGTAGTGAGAGCCACAGCCCAGATGATGCCAGTGGGCTATGGCTGCTGGCTGCTCACCCAGCAGCTCACACCCTGGCCAGCACTGGGCCAGCATAGCACACAGCACTGCCCCAGGGAACTGCTGGCCTCAAAACTGCTGGAGCTCAAACCTATTCTCACTGTCCTTGGTTCTCTTCCTTGCTCCTGGATTCCAGCCCATGTGTGGCAGCCATGGAACCATGTGAAAAGACACTACACAGCAGCAGAAGGCAGAGGTGACTAGAAAGGGCCACCGACTGCCATCCTCCAATTCCTATGATTCAAACTATTAGGATCTAAGACATTTAAATTTCTTTGAGATTTATATATATATTTCTTGTGTATGGGCCCCCTTTCTTTCATGTATGTCTGTGCACCATGTACATGCAGTGCCTGTGGAGGTCAGAAAAGGGTGTCAGATACTATGGAACTAGAGTTACAGATGGTTGTGAGCTGTCATGTGAGTAGTGGGAATTGAACACAGGTCCCCTGGAGGAGGAGCCAGGGCTCTTAACTTCTGAGCCATCACTGCAGCCCATAAACAAACAAGCAAACAAACAAAGGCTGATTTATTTCTTGTGGCGCTAAGGTTTGAATTCCAGATCTCATGTGCACTCTGATGTCCCTGAACCACTCAGCTACATTAGGTACCCCCCCTCATATTCAATGTATTGCTACAGTTACACCTTAAGCCACACTGATCTGCCTGTCTCAGTTGACTCTATGGGGTATGCAAAGTTCGGTCTTAGAACTGTCTAGGGGATGTGGCCTAAAGGAAGGTAGGCCACTGGAGGTGTGCCCATGGAGGGAATGTTGGTACTCTAGTCTCAGGAGAAAAACAAAAACATAACAGAAAATGAAGTATAGAATCTCTGCCTTGCCCCTGCTAAAGCCCAACACTTCCTTGACACATCTGTTACCCAGGTCTAACACAACCTCCCTGGTGCAGGCACCCTGGCCAGGGCTCCCAGATCCAGGTCCTCTGAACCATGAACATAGTCAGTTTTTATTCAACTGGGAAATGATTTTACGTCCAATAATAACTTTTCGTCATTTTTATTTTATATTTTTAGGTGCTCAAGGTTAGGTTGAATCTAGGACCTCATTTGTGCTAAGTACATGCTCTACCATTTTATTTTTTGCAAAGTTAGAATAAAAGTTACAATGTATAGTCTATGCACTATTATATAATCATGGGTGTATGAAATAGAATCACGATTTAGTTGTGTAAAAATGGTAAGTCTAGGTGTTGTCTTGGTCTGCTTTGACTGGGATCACAGTCCTGTAGTGAAATGTCACAGATGGGTGGCTTATACAACAGAGATGTATCTCTCACAGCCCTGGAGAGTCTGGAAAGTCCAGGATCAAGGCCCGGTGTTAAATTGAGGCCGAGGCTCTCGTCCCGGCTCGCTGACAGCCGCCCTCACATGACCCTCCCTGTTGGTGCTTAAGTGCACAGACAGGGACACAGGACATGTTCTGGGTCTTCTTCAATGGCACTAACTCCATCAGACGAGGGCCTGACCCTCATGAAGCCACCTGACCCTAATTACCTCAGTGGCCCATGTCCAATAGTTGCTCACAGTGGCCCCTGGGGTCTCTGCCACTAACTTTGGGGTGGTGGGGAAAGCATAAACATTCAGTCCACACTATTATGTTTAGTAATAGGTATAAACATCAAAAGGTTCTTTCTCAAATGGAGGGCAAACAGCCCTCCATCCACCTACTCTGTGCCTACTTTGAGCACCTACTGTGTGCCAAGTCTATCCTCTCTTAGGGTTATAAAGTTCTCAGGCTCCAAGGTCCTGCAGCCCATGGTAAACACCATCACCACTTTCCCTCTTTCTCACTGGCTCTCATTATCACCTAGGCTTTTTCTTTTTCCTTCCTTCCTTCCTTCCTTCCTTCCTTCCTTCCTTCCTCCCTCCCTCCCTCCCTCTCTCTCTCTCTCTCTCTCTCTCTCTCTCTCTCTCTCTCTCCCTCTCTTTCCCTGTCATGCTTGCCTAGTGAATAGATTTCCCATGGGGGATTAAATACTTTTCTTCTTAGGTTTCCACTTTTCCTTTTAATGTGGCCAAGCAAACAGACCTTCCTGTGCACTCCATGCTTCCCAGCATGACTTCTCTGAGATTCGGCTTCAGCTTCGCAATTAGTCTGCACCTTCTCACAGGAGAGGCCTCTGTGCCCACAGGTGCTATATTTGGCAGTTGAGTGCTTAATAATTAATTGCTCAGATTTGCGAGTCTTTTCTTCTTATGAATTCTAGCTGGCATCTAATTCACTTATAGGGTTGATCTGGATTCTTAGATTTTTTTTTTTTATTTTATTTTAAGAAAAACCAAACAGGGAGAACTGCCGCTCGCCGCCATTGGCACGCACAGATACAACCCCAGGAAAGGCAGGGTCCTGCCCGGGACCGGTGGCACGCTGGCGGAACCTGCGGCCGGGATTGGCGCACACTAGGCCACCGGGCACCCTGAGCCCGACGCAGCACCAGTATTGTATAAGAGCCAGGAGGCCACTCTATCAGCAAGCTGAGAGAAAAACTGAGGCAAGATGTCAGGCCGGAGCGGGAAGAAGAAAATGTCCAAGCTGTCCCGGTCAGCCAGGGCTGATGTCATCTTTCCAGTAGGGCGGTTGATGCGTTACCTGAAAAGGGGGGCATTCAAGTACCGGATCAGCCTTGCTGCACCTGTCTTCATTGCCGCTGTCATTGAGTACCTGGCAGCCGAAATCCTAGAGTTGGCTGGGAATGCTGCGAGGGACAACAAGAAGGCCCCGATAGCCCCCAGACACATCCTGCTGGCTGTTGCCAACGATGAGGAGTTCAACCAGCTGCTGAAAGGAGTGACCATTGCCAGTGGGGGTGTCCTGCCAAGAATTCACCCTGAACTGCTGGCCAAAAAGCCAGGGACCAAAGGCAAGTCAGAAACGATCCTCTCTCCACCCCCAGAGAAAAGAGGAAGGAAGGCTGCGTCAGGCAACAAGGGGGGAAAGAGATCCAAGGCCACCAAACCATGGACGTCCAAGTCGTCCAAGCCAAAGAACAGCGATAAAGAAGGAACATCCAGTTCCACCTCGGAAGATGGGCGGGGGGATGGCTTCACCATCCTGTCTTCGAAGAGCCTCGTTCTGGGGCAGAAGCTCTCCCTGACCCAAAGTGACATCAGCCATATTGGCTCCATAAGGGTGGAGGGGCATCATCCACCCAACCACAGCCGAAATCGACCTCAAGGAAGAGATAGGTAAAGCCTTGGAAAAGGCTGGGGGCAAAGAGTTCTTGGAAATGGTAAAGGAGCTTCGCAAATCTCAAGGCCCTTTGGAAGTTGCCGAAGCTGCCGTCAGCCAGTCCAGTGGACTCGCAGCCAAATTTGTCATCCACTGTCACATCCCCCAGTGGGGCTCCGACAAATGTGAAGAACAGCTGGAAGAGACCATCAAAAACTGCCTGTCCGCAGCTGAGAACAAGAAGCTGAAGTCTGACGCCTTCCCACCTTTCTCCAGTGGCAGGAACTGCTTTCCCAAACAAACGGGTTTTGTTAGGTTTTTCTTTTTTTATGTTATAAAAAAGACACTGGATCTTTTATTTTTTCCTCAAGGCCATCTCGGCCCACTTCGACGACTCCAGCTCGTCCTCCCTGAAGAACGTGTACTTCCTGCTCTTCGACTGGGAGAGCATCGGCATCTACGTGCAGGAGATGGCCAAGCTGGACACCAAGTAGCTCTCTCCAGCGGGGATGGAGGAGGAGCAGCGTCATGTCACAAGAGCGGGGGGGGGGTATTTTTTAAAAGGGTTGAGGAAGGGTGACATGGCAGGGGTGCGGAGGGTGGCTGAGAGGGTAGCAGAGGCAGAGGGAACATGCCCTGCCTGCCTGGGGAAGGGGTCCAGTGCATTTTATATTCTCTTTACAAAAGGCCTCTTCCACAATTAACCAGTTTTCCACCAGGGGTTTCTTTCCACGTGTTTCCTTCTTGTTGTTTTAGAACTTTAAAAAAAAAAAAACAAACATAAAAATAGACCTCGTTTAGATTTATAGCATTGACTTTTACACACACTCTCTCTCTCTCTCACACACACATACAAATTCTTTCAAAGCTCTTAAGTCTTTGGTTCCTCCTTTTTTCAAGTGAAGAGGGTGTGACAGCCAAACTTGGGTATTCGGGCTGTCTCCCTCAGTGGAGAGAAGACGGGAGACGTCTTGGGGTGCTTTTGTGTTATAGGGTCCCCTCCCTGACCCCTAAAATATTTGTAACTACACCTAAAAGGGTTTTGCTTTGGGGTTTTTGTTTGGTTGGTTTTGTTTTTTAAAGAAAAAATAAAAATGAAAGGAAAAAATAAAAGATCCAGTGTCTTTCTTATAACATAAAAAAAGAAAAACCTAACAAAACCCATATTTTTAAACTCGTGTCTATATAGTATTAAGAATTTTGTCTAAAACAGTTTTCCCATCATCCCTACAACCCTGATGGAATTAGAATGGGAAACTGACTACTGGAGAAAAATACTGGTTATTTTGCCCATGTTTAGAATTGTAAACACTGGTATTTCCCAGGAACTGGCTATACTCCAGCACATTTGCCAATATGGATTGGTTGTGTATTCACTTATCTGCCTTGAATAACAACTTCTTTAAGGTTGAGAAATGTGGTTGACTGATTATGCTTGGGATCTCACACATAGTCATGCCTTTGTGTCATCTGTAAATGTTTTTTTTATTTCCTCAGATGAGGGGATGAGATGAGAGCCGTACCCAAGCTTTAAGAATACATGGCTTGGGCTGAGCCCAGAGCGTTTCTATCTAACTATCCCGAGGTCTAGTGTCGCGTCCCTCTCGACCGGCAAGAACGACGCAACTCACAAAAGCTCTTCTCAAGCAGTTTATTCAGGTCCCTTGAAAACAGTCTTCCGAATGCCCGGGCAGACCCAACCCACAGGCTAAATACTAAATGAACAGCCAATCAAGTAAAGCCACGTAGTGCTATCTTAGAGGCCCACGTATGCAGAAGCAAGCCAGATCAGCGGTCTTAGCCAAATATGGACTTGTTTACCACTGAGAGAGCTCACCGTTGGGCTGGTGGAAGGCGGAGACCAGCGCCATCTTTAAGGCGCGGCACGTCGCAGCTCTCTGCAGTTCCTCCTTTTTTATTTTTTCTAAAGTTGGTAGAAGTCCCTGGAAAGGTTTCGTAATCCCCCTATCTGGGGATCTCACGGTGGGCCTGAGTCTGTAGGAGGGCGGTGCTCAAACTCTTACCCGTCTCTGGGTCAGCCTCCCCACTCGGGACTGCCCTGTCTTAGGTGGCCGAGACTTACCCGTCAACTCCGTCACTGACTTACCAGACCCTAATATCCGTGAAACAAATTCCTCAGTGGGCAGGGACTATGCTTAGTGAAGATTTACTTCATGGCAGCAAGCCATGCCTGAGGGGACTGGCCCGCCTCAATGGCGACAAGGGCTTGTATAATCATGGCTGTGTTACGCTTTTGTGTGGCTCTCATTTTGTAGATGCACCATAGGCAAACCAGAGAGGCTAGCATCATTAGTATCACCAAAGAGCCTACACCCGCCCACTCCTTAAGATGATCCATAGCCGTCTGTATCCAAGAAGTCAAGCCAGTAGCCAGGCTCAGATCCACCCGAGTGGAGTTGATGTGGATGATTGTCGCTCTCAGCTCTCTCATCAAATTTTCAAATTCAGCCGACCAATCCTGTAAGAGGAACTTTGACAATTGTCTGGACAAATTAGCAGCTTTTGTATAATTTTGATATTGTACGGAAGTAACACACAAACCTTGCATTTTCCACTCACACCCCAATTGTGCTAGTTGCCAAAGAGAATCAATCTGTTTTTGTATTAAATCTATGCGTTGATTAACTATCATAAGACCTCCTTTGAGATGAGAATTCATAGAGGTTTGAGTATCCAATGACTGTGCCACAGTGGCTGAGATGTTATTCAGGGCATTGGCAGTCTGTATAGAACTAGACAAGGCAATAGCTGATGCAGTAGCTCCCACAGCAGCAATAGTGATAGCAGTAACAATAGCTGCAGTGATGCCAAAATCTCTTTTAAATCTGAATAGCATCATGGTATTAGCAGCCTCTACAGGAACTAGTACATATCGAGGCATTCTAGTCACCACAGCCACAGGAAAGGCTGTGGCATTCCAGCATAGGGCATAAAAACATGTGCCTGGAGTGCATACTAACTTTTCTTCACCTAAGGATGCACTCCCATTACTTACAATCCACAGAAAAGGAGGCCAGAGACATACTGGCGAAGCTGAAAAGCTCTTGTTGCGATAAGAATGAAACAAAGAATTCCAAGTACCAGAGCCACTACCGCTAGAGAAATCCAATTTGGTAGTGGACCTTAGGGAAAAATTACCTCTTTGATAAATTCCTCCCCCAAGCATAATGACAGGTCCCAAATCCATGCAACTTCCATTTACTCCACACAAAAGCCACAAATCAAAAGGATTGGTGGCAGTCTGCTGAGGATCCCTAATAGATATATCAAGCATTCCTGTACAAGACTTATTCACTATATTACTAATCATGGGGCTAAAGGAAAAATAATCTTGTTGAACCCAAACTGCTCTGCGCTCCTGACATCCAGTCCAGGGAAAAGGTCCTTCCTCTCCTGTGGATCCTCTACAAAAAGGTGCCCAGCGTGGCTGTCTGGGGGGGTCCCGGTCAGAGACTCGTGTGGGCCACCATCCTTCAAGGTGAGAACCATTGCCTGAAAACAAACCACCACTCCTACCCCCAAACCTCAGTTGTGGTAAAAAATCTGCTGACTGCTGAGGCAATTTAATGCATTTTGTATCATCTGACCTATTGAAGCTCATTAAAAAGCACAAACTACCCTTCAAGCTGACATTTCTATTACCCTCTATAGGACTTCTCTGATCATCAAAGGGAAGGTAGGGTAAGCCTAAGCTTCTATTACTGCTAAATAAGCGTGGAAACACAGTTGCATCATGTCTGACCAGCATCGGCTTTGGGAATATCGACAGGATCCCCCATCTCGGCTCGGTCATTCCTGACATACTCACTGCTACTATCACCAGAATCCTTAGGAGGGTCTTCATGACGAATCTTCCTCACAAGGCGTTCAGGCACCCACACTGGATCTTGTTGATCCTGAGGAAAAACACAAACAGACCCTCTCGCCCATGTTAGCACGGGGTCAGGCCCCCGCCAAGAGCCTGTCAGAATGTCCTTCCATTTCACCATGCTTTTAGGCGGACCATGGGAATCCTGATGTCTGTCCGCTGCTGAGCAGCCTTGAGCATCCAAATTGAAAAAATTTAGAGTAAATAAGGCTAAAGATATTCTCTCCTTGGGGGTACGGCCTTGGCCTATTCCCCCTTTTTGTTTTTGCAAGCATTCTTTCAAGGTGCGATGAGCACGCTCCACAATTCCTTGTCCTTGAGGATTGTATGGTAATCCATGATTAAGCTGTACCTCCATCTGGTTGCAGAAGGAGACAAAGGACTGTGCCGTATAGGCTGGTCCATTATCCGTTTTCAGCTGCTGTGGTTTTCCCCATGCAGCCCAGGCTTCTAAGCAATGTCCTATGACATTGCGAGCCTTTTCTCCACTCATAGGTGTAGCATGTATGATACCTGAGCAGGTATCCACAGATACATGAATATATTTTAAGGTTCCAAACTCTGAAATGTGGGTAACGTCCATTTGCCAGATTTTGAGTGGCATCAACCCTCTAGGGTTCACTCCCACATTGGGAGGATGATGATGAATCACACACTGAGGACAGTCCAAAACTACTTGTCTAGCATCTGCTCTAGACAAATGGAATTTCTGCTGTAGAGTTTTTGCATTTACATGAAATAATTGGTGAAACTGTCTGGCTTGGTCCAGGAATGAGCTCCAAAAAATGCATTCCATCCTGGTCCATTGATCAACTTTATCATTACCCTCACTTAATGGTCCAGGTAATCCTGTATGTGCCTTATTACAAGAGTTACAAGTTTTAATCTGGCAGAGAAAAAGGTGTTTTTATATTCAACATATTAGAGCACATACAGTACTACTATTCTTAATAGGACCTGCTAATTCTAATACTTTCACTGCGTTGACCACATAAACTGAATCTGAAATCAAATTGAATGCAAATTGACATCTTTTAAACACCTCAATTACTATTTTCAATTCTACTATTTGGGGGGAACCCGGTTGAAATTGACATAACACGGGCTCTTGTCTTTCTATCAAATAGGCTCCACAGCCTGTCTTTGAGCCATCAGTAAACACATTTGGTGATCCTTGAAGTGGTACTGCTGAAGTAACCTTAGGGAATATCACTGGGTGCTCCTTAAAAAATGATAGCAATGGATGTTTAGGGTAATGGTTATCAATCACTCCTTCAAAGCTACATTGCAATATTGCCCAGTCATCTACAGTGCCACACAAAATCTTAATTTGATAACTGGAATAGGGCACTATTATACTGGCAGGAGCAACTCCAAAAGACTGCAAGCATTGTTGGATACCATTCAAGGCTAAAGCAGCAAGTGCAGTGGGATAATGTTCTATGGATTTTTTCGGAGAAATCTTTGAATAGGTCCATAATAATGGTCCGTCCTGCCATAACAATCCTGTAGGTTGACTATAGGTGGCAAATATGCACAATGCAATGGGCTGTCCTTCCTGCCATCTCTTTAGGAAGGCACTCTGTAACCTTTCTTCCACTTTACATAAAGCTTTTCTTGCTTCGTCTGTTAATTGCCTAGGAGAATTAAGTGCTGAATCACCTTTCAAAATATCATATAGGGGTCTTATTTCATAATTTGGTAGCTTTAAATAGCCTCTTACCCAATTGATATCTCCTAACAACCTTTGAAAATCATTTAAAGTCTTTAAATTATCTTTTCTTATCTCAATCTTTTGAGGTATTATCTTTTCAGGTCCAACCTTCGCTCCTAAATAATCAACCACATTTTCCTTTTGAACCTTATCAGGAGCAATAAACAACCTTTTCTTTTTTAATAATTGAACTAATTCTTCATAGGCCCGATCTAACATTTGTTCACTCTTAGCTGCCAGTAAGATATCATCCATATAATGAACACATCTCAAATCTGGAAAATTCTTTCTCAAGGGAGCAATGGCTTCCCCCACATATAGTTGGCACATAGTGGGGCTGTTTGCCATGCCCTGGGGTAATACTACCCATTCAAACCTCTGATCAGGTTCCTCATGGTTACAGGATGGAACAGTAAATGCAAATCTCTCACTATCTTTGGCACACAAAGGGATGGAGAAAAAACAATCTCTTATATCTATAACTATAATGGGCCATGAGGCTGGCAAAGATGATAAAAGCGGCAAGCCGCGTTGCACTGGGCCCATGATCTGCATTTGTTGATTTATGGCACGCAGATCATGCAATAATCTCCATTTTCCAGATTTCTTTTTAACGACAAAGATAGGTGTATTCCAGGGAGATACAGATGGTTTTATATGCTTTAAAGACATCTGTTCATCCACTAAATCTTTGGCTGCATTCAATTTTACAGAGGAAAGTGGCCACTGAGGAACCCATACTGGATCCTCCGTCTTCCAAGTTATGGGAATGCCCTCCTCAGTGGCCCCTAGGAAAAACCCAGGCCCTGTCTCTTTTGTCTTTGCTGCATAGATATGGGACTTTTCCGTCCCTGCAAATATTTTCCTATTCCAAAACCTGGAGCATATCCCATATCTTGCATCATACGTTGGGCTGAATCAGAATAGTCATTACTCAATTTAAATCCCATATCCTTTAAAAGGTCTCTTCCCCAAAGGGAGATAGGGAGCTCAAGTACATATGGCTGCATTTCTCCTGAATGGTTCTCTTGGTCCTGCCACTTTAATAACCTTGCACTCATATCTGGAGTCCTAGCATAACCCAGGCCTTGAAGTGTTTGAGAAGAGGCTTGTACAGGCCAACCTGAAGGCCAGTCTTTCTTTGCTATGACACTCCTATCAGCCCCAGTATCCAAAAGGCCCAGGATCTTTTTACCATCAACTTTTAATTCCAAAACGGGGCGTTGGTCCAAATCCAGGGAGAGAAAAGTCAAATCTGTGCCCGTGGACCCAAAACCATCTTTTCCTCTCTCTCTATCCTTTGCTGCATAGCGGTCATGTAAGCTCGGCAATATGATCAATTGAGCAATTCTATCTCCAGGAGAGATAGCCGTTATACCACGGGGGGAGGCTACCATGATCTTAACCACTCCTGTATAATCTGGATCTATAACTCCAGGATGGACAATAAGTCCTCTCAAGGCCGATGATGACCTCCCTAACAACAAACCAACTGTACCAGGTTCAAGGGGTCCTTTAAAATCTGTTTCAATTAACTGGACCCCCATTTGGGGTGTTAATACGAGTCTGGTGGTGGAGCAGAGGTCCAATCCTGCTGAGCCTGCAGTGGCTCTCCGCGGTCTCTCGGATGGCGGAGGGTCGGCCATCTCTCTTGATTCTGCTCTTTGTCCTGATTCTCTACTGCCCCATATATTTGTGGGCCCTGAGGTCGTGGGCCCCGCTGTCCATTTTTTGGACGAGCGCCACCATAACCTTGAATTAAAGGCTGGCCATGGATGTCTATCACTGAACGGCATTCATTAGCCCAATGGTTCCCTTTTTTACATTTTGGGCATAACCCCGGCCGCCTGGGGCGTTGTACACTTCCTGTACTTTCTGTACTCCTTCCCCTGGGGCACTGTCTTTTAAAGTGTCCCATCTTGCCACACTTAAAACAAACTCCTGAACTTCCTCCACCTTTTCTGGCCAACTGTATTACTGCGGCAGCGAGACCAGCATTAGTTAACGGCCCTCCAAGTTCTCTACACACTTTCATCCAGGCTTCTAGGCCTTTATTCTTATAAGGGGTGATAGCAGCTCTACATTCTTTGGTACATTGCTCATAGACCAACTGTTTTATTAGTGGCAAAGCAGCATCTGGGTCACCAAAAATCTTCCCTGGTGCCTCCACCATTCGTGCTACAAAATCTGAAAAGGGCTCCATGGGGCCCTGTAGAATCTTAGTTAAGTTCCCACTCACCTCCCCTTTATTAGGAAGAGATCTCCAAGCCTTGATAGCTATCTTATTTATTTGCTCATAAATCTGAATAGGATATCCTATCTGCTGATTGGCAAATCTCCCCTGCCCAAGCAGCATATCTCTATCCCAGGCTGGATTTCCATCTCTCTGATTATTGGCTGCTTGCTCAGTGGCATACTCAATCAAGAAAGCTTTCCAGTCTAAGTATTGCCCTGGACTTAAGCAGGCGCGGACCAGGCCACTCCAATCACTTGGAGTCATACAATGTCTGCTTAATGCTTCCACTTGAGCCATTGTAAAAGAAGCAGTAGTACCATAGGTACGAACCGACTCTGCAAGAGATTTAACTACCTTAAAATCAAGTGGTTCCTCGTACCTGTTCCCTTGTGGGTCTTGATATACCGGATAAGCAAACTGTAATTCTGTTCTTACTTGTGTCCACATCCCTGGGCAGAAAGATCTCCCTACTTTCAGTGACTGAACATGCTGATCTATCTGAGTGGCTTCTGGATATGGAGGAGGAGTTGAAGGCGCCATGGCAATGGCTTTGTTTACACCAGCTGCTGCCAGCGTGGCTGAAGGCGCTGTAGCGACGACTCCGCCCACTCCGACTGCTGCTGACGTGTCAGGCGCTATAGCAACGGCTCCACCCACACTGACTGCCGCCGACATGTCCTTTTCTTTTACCCTTTTCTTTTCCTTTTTTCTAATAACAGTCCTCTCCAACTGTTCTAGTAGAGCGTGTAGCTCTCCTTCAGAATCTGTGCTCTCTGAGTCCTCAAAATCTCTAAAATCTCTGAAATCTGTAAGATCGGGATAGAGAGGAACTTTCTTTCTGCCTCCCTTTTCACTGTCTGCCTGCTCAAATCTCTCACCTTTGTCACTGTCTACTTGCTCAGATCTTTCCCCTTATAGCAGTTCCAAGGCTGACTCTCCCTCTTTGATTGCATTACAACATCTCTGATCTTCTAAACAACTCCTCACCATTTTCCAAATCGGTCTTACTCCATGCTTCAGAGTCCCTTGCTCCCAAGCAAAATCCAAGTCCCTGCCTAATTTGTCCCAGCAAGATACCGTAAGATTCCCGGACACCGCAAACCACGGAGCCACGGAATCACATTCATTCAAAAATCTTTCTAGGGTAGACTTCTTAATCTTCAAATTCCTAGCTAAAAGTAGCTCCTGAAGAGCCAGAAAAATTGGGTGTGACTCAGACAACCCCATGTTTAAAAATTTACTTTCGGTTTGCAGCTTCCCTACGAAACTGTACCTTTTGTTCGCTATCTCCGCGAAACTTTACCATACGTTCACTATCTCCGCGAAACTTCACCGTACGTTCGCTATTATCCGCGAAACTTTCCTTGTGTTCGCTATCTCCGTGAAACTTTATTGTCCTGATTTATCCCAGGAACTTACCAACGCGTTGCCCCTGACTGCAGGAGTTCTGAGTCTTTTCTGGGTTCCCCGTACGGGCCACCACTTGTCGCGTCCCTCTCAACCGGCAAGAACGACGCAACTCGCAAAAGCTCTTCTCAAGCAGTTTATTCAGGTCCCTTGAAAACAGTCTTCCGAATGCCCGGGCAGACCCAACCCACAGGCTAAATACTAAATGAACAGCCAATCAAGTAAAGCCACGTAGTGCTATCTTAGAGGCCCACGTATGCGGAAGCAAGCCAGATCAGCGGTCTTAGCCAAATATGGACTTGTTTACCACCGAGAGCGCTCACCGTCGGGCTGGTGGAAGGCGGAGACCAGCGCCATCTTTAAGGCACGGCACTTCGCAGCTCTCTACAGTCTAGGCCTGGAAGCTTCTAGCCTCCGTGAAACCTAATTTTCTGCAAGTCTGGGCCTTGAAGCCTTCAGCTTCCCAGCCTCTGCCTGCTCACCTTAGGCCTAGAATGTTTTTAGCTTCCAATACTTGTTCCTGAATAGGCTCACCCTTTCTATTTCTTTCTGAACTCTGGCTGGCTAGTTCAACTCAGTTGTTCTAGCTCAAAACGCCTCTCCAAGCTGACAGATCCAACTTGGCTTCTGACAGCTTCTCACTGCATTGCTCTGCTTGGAAGAACAGCCTCTGAACTCCTACAACTGAACTGCATCAAACTGCCTGCACCCAATTGCACCAAACTGTACTGTATTCCTGTACTGTACTCTACTACTCCCTACTTTCTCTGTCCTGCTCTTAAGTAGCTTCTCTTTCCTGTCTGTTTTCATGAGTTGGGAGTACCCCATCTCTGACTCATTCTGTCAAATCTTTCTCTGATTCATCATTTGTCTGTCTCTCAATTAGAGGTCATTATTTGGGATTAAAAGTGTGTACTAAAGAAATGTTTGCATTCTACCCAGAGATGTTAAAGTTGTGTGTTCCAGCCAGAGGGATTAAAGGTGTGTTGTGTCTATATTCCAATCAGAAGGATTAGAGGTATGTATTCCAACCAGAGGAATTAAAGATATATACTAAGGGCATATCTGTATTTCAGAAGGATCACACAGACATAGGTCTTTGGATGTGATCCCTTGCTAGAGTAGCTGTGTTGATAGATTAAAATTCCTCTGCAGTCATCCATGTCAGAAATCTTTGGAATTGACTTGAGGGCAGAAGTTATAATAGAAATAACAGATTCTCAGTAGTCTCAACCTTTCCCAAACCCCTGGGTGATTGTAGAACCATGAGCAAGCCCAGATGCCCTGCTCTGCTTTCCTGTTGCTGTTCTAGAACATTCTGAACAAAAGCAACTTGTAGGGAAAAGGATTTATCTGTCTTACAGGTGATAGTCTACCACCAAGCGCTATCAAGACAGGAATTCAAAGCAGGACCATGGAACTGAAGCAGATGCCATGGAGGAAAGTTGCTTAGTGGCCTGTTTCCTCCAGTTGGCTCAGCTATCTTTCTTATACAGCCCACCCGACCTGCCTAGAGATAGCACTGTTGTGGGCTGGGCCCTCCTGTGTCAGTTAGCAATCAAGAAAATGCCCCATGGACACACCGGGATGACTAAGTTCATGAAGGCAGTTCTTTATTTGAGGTTCCCCCTTCCCAGGTGTGTCAAGTTGACAATAAAACTAAGCAGGACACCAGGTGAGACAGCAGAACTGTCCCAAAAATATAGTCGTAAGGAATATTAAATAACTGGTTTTAGTCTCTCTAAATTTAGGGTTTTATGTTATAATGTAATCGGCCATTAAAATACAGGTTTTACTTATTGCCCACATGTGTTTGACTGGCCTGCTTGCACTTACTTATTCAGCATCTATCTAATACCTACTCCAGAGATACCATGAGGAACAGGACACCTTCACACCTTCACCAGCTCAACCGGAGCACACCTTCACCAGCTCAACCGGAGCACACCTTCACCAGCTCAACCAGAGCACACCTTCACCAGCTCAACCAGAGCACACCTTCACCAGCTCAACCAGAGCACACCTTCACCAGCTCAACCAGAGCGAGAAGAGCCGTTTATTGCTCCAGAGTGCCCCCTGCAGCCTCAGGTGCTGGACTAAAGACCTAGGAAGAAGAAGGGAATTTACATTTTAGAGTACTTGTTCAGTCAGAGGGTTTCCTGATGTGCAATTTCCTGCTTTGTAATTCACACCATGTGAAGGGTGAAGGTGTAGTCTCTGTTGGTTGGCACATAGTTTGGGGACATTAGCCTGAGTTGTGCACACAGTTTCCACTTACGAAATCCCTGCCATGCGCAGAAAGGTCAACACCATAAGGGCGGTCCTGGCTGATCAGAGTTCAGTCCCACAGCACGACTCGGGTCACAGGCACAGAGCTGAAGCTCTGCCACCTCAGGCTACCGACTCCCCTGGCTGACTGGCTAAAGGTGAACTTTTTCTATTTGGGATTTCTGAGCCAACTTTGTGAAAATTCCATTTGGGACCTGTTCTTTTTTCTGGTCTCTTATTAATGTCCTTCTCTCACAAGTCTCATGTAGGTATTTGGTTTTGGTTACTATTGGAATCTAACAGTTTGGATAAAGTCACTCAGTTACTAGCACTAATATAATTTCTCCTGAATCTCAGTTGAAGACTGTACGTTCAAAAGTTGATTCCAAAAATATTTGTTTAGGGTTTTTTGTTTTGTTTTGTTTTTGCCTGCAGGAAATGTATTCTCACTAGTAAGAGCTAAAGTCTTAGGCAATTTCGTTTGTATGGTACTGGGAACTGAGCTCAAGGTCTTGAACATTGCAGGCAAGTATTTACTACCAGTGAGCCTCTATGAACTAAGTTCTCACAGTCCTGGGCAGCCAGGCTTCCACAGGCTAATTTTTAAAAACAGATCTGTCTATTTCCTTACTTTATTCTATTCGTTCTTTATGACAGATGAAAAGGTGGAGTAAGTTATTACATTAGCTAAGTTTAAGTATTTCTTAAAACACATTGGTCATGAGGCCCTGATCCCAGATCCCCCCCCCCCACTCCCCAGTATATATACACATGTATTTGTATGTGTGCTACCACAGAGAGAATTACAGAATGAGACTTAAAGGAAATATGTATATAGAGTTCACTGCTTTTCTTGTACCTTTAATGATTTTAATGATCGCAAGCCACTGTGTCACCCAGCTGTTTCCCCGCCCCATCCATCCAAACCCAGAAGCACAGATACCCAAGACAAAAGCAACGTGGGTCAGCGAAAGGCGCCTTAGACACCTAGAAGTGTTCCAAGAGACACAGATAGAAAACTTGATGTAATAAGCGCAGACTCACTCACTGAGCCCTATTTGAGCTCAAGTACATGAATGTAGAAACAAGGGGAGCCATCTAGGAAACAGTCCTAACAGCATTGTTTTAATTAGTTGAGTATGGAGACTAATTAATATGCAAATGAGGAGCTTACCAATATTAATCATCTGTTTTACTAGGCTGCTTTTTACTAAAGAGTTTCTAACGAGTTTGCAAATTAACTTTCTTTGACATTAAAAATTAGCTAAACGCTTGTCTGAGAATAATCTCCTCTAACTCAAGGGTGGGAAGGGGGAATTTTTTTTTTTTGGATGAAAAACAGCAGTGTTGAAAAACCAATTCCCATGTTGGCAAGCATGGTGCAAGAGTTCTGTATCAACCCTTTCCAGGCTCTAATTGAAACCATTTCGGCAAGAGAGACACCAGAAAACAGTTGGAATGGGGACAAATATGAGCAGCAGGGATTTAAAGACACAGGAGCTGGAAAGCTGCATCACAAAATTCACATGGAAAGTTGGTGGCCGCCATGTCAAGACCCCAAAGAGGTTACAGGTGGACGTTGAATCCCTTTTTATGGCATTTAACATACCCCTAACATTTTGTTTCTTGATCTGCCAGGAATGACTTCAGGAGGAGGATGGATTAGCAGGCTACCAGTGACCACTTTACCTTCAGATTCCTTTTCATTCTGCCTGGAAAGGTGTATGGGCTTGAATTCAATTATGTCAGTCATGTTCAGTTTCAGTCAACCCCATCATCAGTCCAGTCAGCTATCAGTGCAAAACAACACAAATAAATACACTGCTTTGAGGGCCTACATCTTAGAAGAATGTCAGGAGGGACCTTCAACTGCAAGGGATAAGAGGCTTAGCCTTCTCGAAACTTTGGTTCTAGCCACCGAAACACAAAGCTGTTCTTGTTTATTTTCTCCCACACAGTAGGTCTAGTCTCTGCTTGCTTTTTAGTATTTTGGGTTGTTTGTGACAGGGTCTCATTATGTTGTCCTAGCTGGCCTGGAATGCTAAGCAAATCAGGCCGGCCTCGAACTCACCGAGATCTGCCTGCCTCTATCTCCCGTGTACTGGGATCAAAATGCCTGGTGCCTTCAGAAGCTAGAAAAGGGTGTGAGATCCCAGGTACTGAAGTTACAGATGGTTGTGAATCATCATGTGGGTTCCAGGAATTGAACCCAGGCCATCTGAAAGAAAGTAGCCAGTAAGCCATCTCTGCAACCCACACAGTTGTTCCTAAAGCATCCTAGCCCTTGATGGTTCAAAGAAGCTTAGGTAGGACGCCTTTCCAGTGGGCTCACACTCTGAAATTTGCACCTCTTTCCACCATCTTTTCTGTAGAAAGAAGCTAAGAATTGACACAGTTCTGCCTTGACATATTTGTCACTGATGTTCTCCTGCTTGTTCATTCACTTAATAAATATTTATTGAGGGGTCAGCAAGATTGCTCAGTGGCTAATGGCCCTTGCTTTGCAAAACTGAGGACCTGAATTCTATTCCAGAACTCATGGTGAAAGGAGAGAACTGACCCCCAAAATTTCTTCTCTGATCTCCATACTTGTGCCTTGGCATATACTCACACGTGTGTATGCATACACACAGACAGACAGACAGACAGACAGACACACACACACACAAAATAATCAAAAGTGAATAAATATTGATTGACTGATGGGGTTGAACCAAAGACCTCTCAGCACTTCCGACCATGTCAGGTAGGGGTAAAATGCAAATATGTGAAAATCAGTTTCAAGGGACTTACAGACTATCAAGAAAATAAAACAGGCCAAATGAGCCCACTCTAAAGCATAAAATGGATAAGAATCAAGAGAGACACAAATCTTACGAGATCTCCAAAAAAGAGTTTGAGCCATGCCATTCTGTAGAGCATTTTGGTCCATTCTCCTAACATACAAAAGATAACTCTCAGAAATGATACATGTTGGAGAAGGGCATAGGCTTGCTGATATTTTACTTTTTATTACTAGTTTTTACAAGTCTAAAATGGAAAATAACTCTAGAAAATCACCATCATTTCCTTGTAGGGAGAGATATTTCTTCAGTCTGCAGGATATTTTCGATTGCTAACCATCAGCCACCATGAACTAATGGCATTCACCTAGCCATGTCCACTCCAGCACCCTGCCCTTACTTTCAGGTCTTGGATACAGTACTGACTTGTCTGAAGCCTTACTTCTTTTGATCAGTGCTGATACTAAATGTCATGGCTGGGAGGAAACGCTATCAAAGTCCAGAGTCATTGAAATTCATGACAAAAAGAAAAAAAGCCCTTAATCAGAGGCATGGGCTGGATTTTGCAAAGAAACATCGGCCAGAAAATTAATCCAAAATGTGCTTCACTTTGGGCTTCTGTACAAGCACTTCTTGGCGGCAGGTCGGGATGGAGGTTCCGGGAGCTGCAGGAGTGGAAAATGGAAATGGCTCATTTGCACCTGCCCTTTCTCCAGAGATTTGGCTCTTCTGCTGTGACACACAGGACCAGTTCACACTCTGACAAAGAAGGCTCCAGGCCACCCCACTCATGCCAGGCTCCAGCAGATTGGCCCTACAGTCATCATCAGTGAAACCTTACATATTGCTTTACAAACAATAAGGTAGGATGTACTTATGTGACATATGTGGGTTCCAGTCTTTTGCACAAGACAGCTTTGTCCAATAGCATGTTCTACTGGAGATAAAAATATCCTGAAAATCTGCACTGCTTAATGCGGTAGCTACTAGCTACATATGGCTATGAAATGCTTAAACTGCACTGCTCAGTTGTTTTTTAATTTAACTTTAATTCATTTTAACTTAAATGATCACATATGACTGGTGCCTAATATCATAGAAACTACATCCATTTGGATTTCTGTGAATGGAAAGGAATCTGTGATCACCCTAGGAGAATAACTCAGAAAACATGAACTAATTCTCATAATTTTGACATAGGTGGAATGAATACATGTCTGAAACTCTTTATTTCCAGTGGCATCTCAGGCCATATGTCTTCAACATCCTAGTATCAACATGAAAGTAAGATAGTTGAAAACTCTAGACCTTTTAACAAGTGCTTTGAACATCAGCAGGTAATTACAATCAGATTTCTCTCTGTCTTCAATCAGTCTCCTAACTTTAGGCAAAGAGGAATGATATAATTGGGCTAGGAAAGAGAGGGGAAACATTCAGGGATTCTGCTACCAATAGAGTAAGGCTTGAAAGCCAGTTCTCTTGACTTATTATTAAGTTACCGATTGCTCACTATGACCATTTCCCCATTTACTCTCCATTTTTGTCTCCTATTCCAAACTTTTTATTTCACTAGCTTTTCATCTTAAAGGTAACACAAAAGACTCTCAAGATTCAAAATTATAAAGTCGGGCATGGCAGAACACACCTGTACTTCTGGCGCTTCGGAAGTAGAAGCAAGAGGAATTGTGGGTCATCCTCAGCTACACATGGAGTTCTAAACCAGCCTTAGCTATGGGAGGTGCTGCATCAATTAATGCTAGCCCTCAAGAGGTGCTGGCAGGAAGATCAGAAGTTCAGGTTCAAGGTCATCCTAGGCTGTAAATCTAGTTCATGCCAGTTGGGGCTACCTGAGACTGTTACATAAATGAATGTAAATAAAGATACGAATAACCCCTAGATAATTTTAGATCCTGTTCTGCATTGGATTAAATTTGCCATTTTTGAAAATTATGAATTTGAGTATTATAAACAATATGTTCTAGTGAGAAAGACAATCTGCCCTTGAGTACATGGTTATTTACATACATGATGAAGTACAACTAAGATAACAATGGCTATTTGCACACATATATGTATATATGCACATATTTAAAAAATGAAACAAAACAAATGCAAAGCCACAAATCATCCAGAGATTTTCATTTTAGGCTCTGTGCTACTAAATTAGCACAGAGATTGTGTCTGGTAAGAAATGTCCCCAGTGTTTGCAGCAGAGTTCCCAGTTTGAAGTTACCAGAGACCCTGATTCTAAAGGCTGTATAGTGAGCTCTCCTGAGATCTCCAGTTCTGTACCCTCCACCCACAGACTGTACCTAACATGCAACAATATGGTAGCTTTTAAATCAACCATTAGGTTGGTACCTCATCCACTAATGCAATAGATTTAGGAAAGACAGAGAAATGTGATGGTTTAGGTAACCAGGCAGGTCAACCAGAGCCTGGTGGTGAGCCAGAGAGGACCCCTCCTCTGGGTTTCTTGATGCGACTCCAGGAAAAATTGACCGCTTTGTTTATCCAGCTTGCCTTCTTTCACTGGGTTCTTATTTGAACCAATGAGACCCTGGGAGAGTTACACTCCTGCACACCACAGGATGAACAGAGAGGCAGTCTGATTACTTGGATTCTGAGCCCAGGCTTTCCTTAATGGCTTGACATTTCTGTTCTCTCGTCTGCTGTCTGTATCTCAGAATGTCCACGATGGTCACAGGACATACCCACCGTGAACACAGCCCTTGGCTGCAATTTTGTCAAGCATAGAGATTTCCAGTCCCTGGGCTAGCTGGAATCCATTGACCTCTCTAGAGTCTTGGCCACCAGTTGCACAGAGACAACAAAATGACTATCTGGGATTAGTGGCATGATCTGTGAAAGTGAAACTGAGTGTAACAAGGGGACCCATAAAAGAACTCCAGTCCACGTCCTCGGCTTCATTAGGCAGGCACAGTTCTGCTAGTGAACTACCTTCAGGCAATACAGCCTTCTGACCTTTTGCCCACTTAGTCCCACTGTCAGCAGCTGGAGCCCCAGCCAAAGGGCAGGGCTAGGAGCCCCAGGTCCCTGCCCTGCAGATTATTTTGAGAATATTCAAGACAAATTAGGAAAAGTCCCCGGTCATTTATTTCAAACAAACAAACAAAATCTCCTGGACAATAAGCAGCCCACCCACAATGAGAACTGCAGGGTTGAATAGATTCAGATTGTCAGCTGCCATTCCCATGGTTATCGAAGCAACATGGCAAGGCCTCTTGATTCCCTGGAAACTTAAATCATACAAAATCATGCAAAGCAGAGGAGAGAACTGGAGGTGAGATGGGTTTAAATGTCTGTTCCTTGAAATATTCAAGATAATGGACTCACAGTGTTCTTCTAAAAAGTTAGTGTTTATTTATTGAGAGTTCTCTCTGCAGTGGGCAAGCAATAAACTGATGGCTAGTGTTGAAATCCTTTTTGGACAACATTTTTTTTCTGTCCGATGAATTGTGAGTGAGGGATGGAAGCTTCTGCCATTTTAATTCCTTTGTTAATGTCTTTATGAATGCAATTAACACTTCATTCACGCTTCTTTGTTTCTGGATCCCATTAGGATGTGGTTTAAGCCAGCCTCTCTCTCCCAGGAGACACCCACATCACACAACATTTCACTCAGCTGTGTGGCTGAGTACTGACAAACTCAATTTTCAGAAGGCGAGCATCAGTTGACACATGCTGTGGCAGTTGTCCTGAAGGGAGCAAATGACTCATTTCATTCCAAGGTGGAACTCACCTTCTCAGAGGAGCATGCTTGTCAAGCATGAGCATGTAGCGGACAGGGGGAGTGAAGAAAAGGCTCCTGGCAGACACAGAGTCAAGAACTGAAGCCAAGAAATACTCAGAGTTAAATGTGTTTCCTAGTTTTAGAAAGAAAAGCCTCTCGAAAGGCTGAGGCAGGAGGATTGCTTGCTGAGGCCAGTCTTCATTACATAGAGAGACAGCTGGTCTCAATCAAACAGAACCTAGGCTGTGGAGATGACTCAGTCTATAATGTGCTTGTAGACCAAGAATAAGGACCTGAGTTCAGATCTGAAACACACACACACAAGCTGGACATGGGGATCATGTAATTACCATTATCACTGTAATGGAATTACAGTGCCGGTAATCCTGGGAAGCAGGGGATGCTGGGGAAGCAGAGACACCTGTGGAGCTTGACTGACAGCCAATCTAGAACAGTCCAGGAGCTTCTGCTTTACTGGGAGACACTGTCTCAAAAAATAAGGTAAAGGTAACTGAGAAAGATAGCGTCACTCTGTGGACTCTGTCATGCACACACACACACACACACACACACACACACACACATAATAAGATGCAAGATGAATAAATACATGAATGAATACAAACAAAAAACTCTGAAAGCCGAGAGTGCATTGCCTTAAGGTTTTGCCGGCTCCTATTATCTTCAGCAAACCTGTAGTGAGTGGCATGTCAGCACAAAGTTAAGGGAGATCTCACAGGGGACAAGGTCGCCACCCTCTAGAGCTCATGGTTCAGAGAGGTAAGAGGGATGCAGCGGCTTATCTGTGTAGCATAAGCAAAGCATTGAGAGTTCAGGTCCATGGGGTGGGGGTTGGGATGGGGCTGGAGGAGAGATGCACTGGAAAGCTAGGACTTCAAGGAAACACTTTCCCAGGCCATCCCATTACTGAGAGCAGCAACAAATGGGGGGAGGGGCAGTAAGGGGAGTTGCAGAGAAGCCAGTGCCGAGATGCAGAGGTGAGAAATGAATAGAAGGCTTGTGTCCATGATAAACTATTTTCCTTTTATATTAAAGTCTCTCCTCCAATTGATGGAATCATTTCTATTTCAAATATCAGTGTGATATTTGCTTAACAGCTGAAGGCGCTGCAGATGAATCTATCTGAATCTTGCTAAGGTACTGTGCATGAGGAAAGGCAGGAAGCTTGCAGGAACCAGAGACATGGGGGACTCGGGAAGCACTCCCCATGTGTGGTGTTGTATCTGTTCTTTTAAATGGGCAGCTTTTACTTGTAGGCCCATTTGTGGACTATAGCTTTATTTTTCCTAGTTTTCTCCAGGAAGCTGAAAAAGAATGGAGTTTTGGGTAGGTGTCACAAAGCATGAAAAACTGGACTGGAAGGGAGAAAGACAGGCTGCAGCCATTGTCATCTGTGACTATTGCTAATGCCACAGGACTAAACCAAAGACACTATTTCCAGTGGAATCGTGACTTTAATAGCATGATGATTGTTTTCCTGTCTTAGAGCTACTCCAAATATCTAGCCTTGGTTCCATTTAGTTCTCTGTCCTCAGTCCCAAGGCCTTTCTCAAGTGTCTGTCAATCAGAGATAGCCTGTGAACCACAATGTACTATAATATGGTCCAAGCGTGTCTCTACCAAAGTGGGAAGCCCTAGGACTTAACGCCTGGAAGTCTGCAGCCAAGCCCAGGAACCTTTCGCACTAAGAAGGATCATTCTGAGCCAGTGTGCACACCTGACATCACAGCCTAGAGTTATAGGTGGCAGAGTCAGGAGTTCAAGGTCACCCTCAGTGACAAAGCACTCTGGGAGCAGCTTGGGCTACAGAAGACCATGTCTCAAATAATAATGAAGGTCATTTTGGTTATATCTCATCATAGCTTCCTGAATTTTAACTAATTCTTGGGCAAAGGGCAACTAGCTTTAACATGACCTTTGATCCCAATCAAAGATTAAAGTATTGGTAATTTTTTACATAGTTATTTCTTTTCATGAAGTAAGTAGATGTCAACTGCCAGTGTTGGGAGTACACTGTAATCTACTGGAAGACTAGCAACTCATTAGAATGAATGTTAGTTCCCAAACATTAAAAGGGGTAAGACAGAGAGGGGACTGTCTCTGTATCTGGAAGGTGGACTCTGAGGTTTAAAACAAGTCTCAATCTCTCTCTCTCTCTCTCTCTCTCTCTCTCTCTCTCTCTCTCTGTGAGTGAGTGTGTGTGTGTGTGTGTGTGTGTGTGTGTGTGTGTATGTGTGTGTGTGTGTGTGTGTGTGTGTGTGTGTGTGTATTTTAAATAGAAAAAAAGCCTCTCTGCATCCCCTGGCCTCAAGCCACTGGGTAGCTGTGTAAAACCACACCCAGGACCTGTGTTCTGCCACTTCTGAGAAAGATATAAATGTGTAAATATGATGGAAGAGGTTTTATTTTCTTTCCCCTCTCAGGAATGGTCTGATAGCCCCAGGCTGGAGAATGTGTCTCTCCCAAGTGCTCTGTCACCCTGGTAACCATGGAGACTGCGACGATCGATTAGATGCCATCTGATCTCAACCTCATAAAAAAAAAAAGACAGCAGATGGCAACCAGGCCACTAGACCTGTCTCAAGAGAAACGAGGAGGAACAGAAAAAGGAAAGAAGGAGAGAGAAGGGAGAGCTGGGGGCGGTAAGAGCTCACGCAGGAAGATGGACACAGAAGCAGTCAGAAATGGGAGAAGCGAGGAGACACAGAAAGCAAGAAGAAGGGAGCAAGGGACAGAGGAGATATAAGCAGGAAAATGAATTTAAAACCCAACTGTGCCACAGGGCTCTGGGGCAAGCTGCAGAGGGACAGTCCTCTCAGGGAGAAACATCAGCCATCTCCTGACTTTCTGGTGCTATGGTGGTCTAAATAATGACAAAGAACAGTGCAGAACCTGGGCCTCCAGGTTTATCTGAGGGACACAATGAGCTTGACCTTGTAGCTCTGGGTGGCAGCTGGAACCTGATGGGTCCATCAAATTCACTCAGAATGAGTCACCAGTTGGTTCAGATGAGACCTTTCGAACAAATGGGTATCCTGGCCTGGGTGTGTTTTGTCACCTCAGCCCAGCAGTGTTAGAGTCTCCCCTTCAAGGGAGAAAAGATAGCCAGGTCTTCAGAAACCCAAGGTGAAAAGGCAGGAACAACTGAGTCAGCGATGGCATCAAGTCGCAGGCTGCATCGTGAAGCAATGTAGTGCCTAACGTTAATGAAGGCTTTGCCATTTCTAATGTAAAGTGATTTAGTTAGTGGTATCTTCATTTCTTCATATCCACATTGTTACTCAACATAAGCAATGATCTTATGATCATTGATAGTGAATAGAAATGTCTTTGAAGTCTCCTCACTTTTTCCTTAGAGTGAAAGTACTATTATTAAGTCAAAGAGGGTTTTTCCTTGAAATTTTTAAATTGAGATATAACATATATAATAAAGTGAATGAATCTTGAGACAGCTGGATAATTACACACACACACACACACACACACAGACATACAAACATGCTTGCAGACACACAACTACGTAACTACCACCCATGTCATTGCAGTTAACATCTGTAACACCCTGACACTCATGCCTTTCCAAGTCAATCTACCTTATGCTCTTGAACTTGGCATAAATTAATCACAGAGTGTGCTCTTTTGTTTCTGGTCTTATTCCCTCAATATAATGTTGGTTAGATTAGTTTTGCTGTAGTATCTAACAGTAGCTTATTCTTTTCATTCTGCTTTTTAAACCTTTGTTTTTATTATTTTAGTTGTATGAGTGTTTTGTCTGCATACCATATGCACGACCCTAGAGGCCAGAAGAGGGTACTGGGACTTAACACATGGTAGTGAGCCCCCATGTGGGTGCTGGAAATGGAACCCAGGTTCTCTGGAAAGGCAGCTGGTGCTCTTAACTGCTGACCCATCTCTCTAGCCCCTTGTTTGATTTTTTTTTTAAACACAAATTATTGGTTCATTTTATTTTGGTAGACATTTAGGCTGTTATAAACAAACTTGCTGTGAATATTCTTAAATCTTTCAGAGGTTCACATACACACTATGTAGCTCTGGCTGGCCTTGAACTTCTTATGTAGACCAGGCTGCCCTCAAATTTATGTAGCTCTACTTTCTAAATGTTGGGGTCACTATAGCCTTTTTACAAATACAGCATAGCTCCTCACTGCATTCCAAATATTTACCCTCATACTCACAGGTAAGTGTAGCTCTCACCCCTCATCAAAGAAACTTCTTCACAAGAGATGGAGTTACATAAAGCCACAGCCAATCAAGATGCAGAGAACAAGACAGTGAGAGAAGCCCAGCCCCAACCAATGCATCAACAGCATAACTCCTGTACCCAAGGCCCAGGAAACACCTCAGGAGAGGGGAAAGATTGTAAGAGCCAGGGGAACCTGACATCTGCTATGAGATTGTATCCCCTAGAAAAGTCAGGGAAACTACACCCACAAAGTCTCATCAATGTGGCTGCCTAAGCCCGAGAACAAGGATAGCTAACAGGCATAGCACAGAGTGGGGACATCTCAAGGGGATTCAACCCCAGCCAAAGAACTACAGGCAAGTTAAAAAAAAAAAAAAAAAAAAAAAAAAAAAGCTGAGATCAGGAGAAATAATTGTCCTTAAGAAAGAGTGCCGGCCAACCCAGTTGGTTATTCAATACCAAGTGGTCAGCCTTAAAATAATATATATAAAATCACATTAAATGGACTGAACAGGTTGTTTTTTGTTTTTTGAGACATGGTTCTCTGTATATCATCCCTGGCTGTTCTTTGTAGACCAGGCTGGCCTTGAACTCCCAGAGATCTGCCTGCCTCTGCCTCTCGAGTGCTGGGATTAAAGGAGTGCGCCACCACGCCCGGCCTAGGTTGTGTTTTTATTTAGCAACCATTAAAGAAAAGAGGCCATGAATTTGAGAAAGAACAAGGAGGAGTCCTACATGGAAGAAGTTGATGGGAGGAAAGGGAAGGGGAAATGATGTAATTATATTTTAATATAAAAAATAAAAACAATAGGTTTTTTGTTTTGTTTTTAACAAAGGTGTACATCACCATGTCTGGTCAGATTTTTCTTTATTATGTAAGCGAGGAGTGCAACTTTTTATCAGCAAGTGTTTAGATTTTAATGGATGGTAAATGTAAGTCTACCTTTACATTGCCCCTTCAAAAGTGTGCCCATTTGAACTCCAATTACCTAATGCTTTGAGCATGTCCTTCCCTTCACCTCCTGCTAACAGCAAGTGGGCATTCCAGTTCTTAGTCTTCATCAGTCTACAAGATGGAGTGGCACCTGTGTATTTGCACTGGTTTGATACTCAAGTGTGTTAAACAAATCTTGCCTTGTCACCAAACACTCTTATTTCTCTTGTAAATTGCACATATGTCATCATTGTCATGTGTAGTGCTAGCTTTAGGATAAGGCAGAAAGGTGAGACACAATCTAAATGACCCATTCAATTGGCCCCAAAAAACTGGCATTGTGAGAAGGAAAACAAGGTTGGCATTTGTTACCAGAAAAGATTTACAGTGTGTTAGTTGATATCCTGTGTCCTATATGTCCAAAGGAAATAACACTCATGGGTATATACTATGATCATGGTATCTCTTTAAACCCCCTCAACAGTTGTTGTAGATCCATTTCTATTTCTCAGGACGTTAAACAACCATCTAATATTGTCTATTTCTGCAAATTTAGAAGCTGTTCTTATGAACACAAGACTATTCTAGCCCTGTGGCTGGGATTTAAACCTGAGATACTACTTGTCCATAGTGAAGTTTTTTCTCTGTTCTTTAGATAGTTGAGCTAGGGGCTTAATATTTCTCTTTTCACAGTTTGCATGTTGAAATCTTCACCTTCAAGATAATGGTATGATGGGAAGGCCTTGAGAGGCAGTATGCCTCTGCCCTCATGAGATGAGGTTAAATAACATCCTTTCGAAAAGTCCCCTCTCCCAACTGATAAGGTGCCTAACCAGCTGGAGGCTGGCCCTCATCAGACACTGAATGTGATCTTCACTTGATCTTAGACTTCCCAATCCCAGAACTGTAAGCAGTGCTTTCTTTCTGTTCATAATTCACCTAGCTTATGGTATTTTGTCATCAAAGCCCAAACAGACCAAGACAGATGGTGATCCCCATGGGTGTTTTCCTCTTTGCAACCTCTGAGAAGACACCTGCACTCAGAATCCTGTCCTTAACCACCTTCGGTCCCCAGCCTACCCTCATCCCACTGTTCCAGCGCCAAACTGCAGAGTGGTGTCACAACCTATGTCACCAAGACTGAAAGGACAAAAGTCCAGCCAGATCATTGCATTCTCTTTAGAAACATTACTTTTGTGTTTCAGTGTGTTTGATGTGGGTTCTTTAAACTGGGAAAATGACTTAATCCATCCAGATTAGCATGAGAAAACAAGGAGGTGGATGTAGGAGCTTCCTCTCTTAACTTACCACTTTTGGCATCTGACACTCATATCATTTTAGAGGTTTAAATAGGAGAAGATAAAAAAACAATTTGACGTGACTGTGCTTGCCTGCAATCCCAGTATATGGGGAGGAGGCAGGCAGATAGGAATTCAGGGCTAACCCAGGCTATATAAAACCCTATCTCAAAAAACCCAGAAGAGGAGAAAAGGGAGGAAGGGGAGAAGGAAACAAGCTTATGTAAAATTCTGCATTTAGAAATAGTTAACCATGGTGGTGCATATACTTAATTCCAGCACTTGGGAAGCAGAGGCAGGTGAATTTCTGTGAGTTTGAGGCCTGCCTGGTCAGCAGAGCTTGTTCCAGGACAGCAAAAGCTACAAAAAGAAACCCTATCTCAGAAAAACACAAAACAAAACACAAGCATCAGAAAATTTCAAACAAGACAAAAAATTAATATTTTTATTGGTGTTTAACATCCCTGATAGTCCTGTAATTTTTCCCTCTTGACCAGGGGGAAATCATCTCTTCACATGACAAATATTCTATGATAAATCCTGTGAAGAGAATATAAAAACGAGTCAGTCTTGCCCACGACATAGTTGATCAAATTTGTTTTTAACTAATGATTTAGAGAAATGTCTATGGACTTCAAAAATCATTGATGGTATCATCACATACATGCTTAAGATGATCATCACCTCTGAGAAATTTCTATCAAACTTTTGTAATATACAAACTAAAAGCTTCAGAACATTTCTGACTTATGACTGTCATTTAAGGCTTACTCTTAAATGATGTATTGGGTCTCACTGTTAACTTCTTTGTTTTCAGTGTTCTGAGTGAGTTTTTGCTGAGTTTGAAGTGGCTGAGAAAGCCATACAAAGCAAGCAAGTAAACAGTACTCCTCCATGGCTCTGCATCAGCTCCTGTTTCCAGGTTCCTGTCCTGACTTCCTTTGATAATGGACTACAATGTGGAAGTATAAACCAAACAAACCCTTTCCTTCCCCACTTGCTTTTGGTCATAGTGTTTCATTGAAGCAATAACAGTCCCGAGTAAGACAAGTACCCAAGAGGCTATCGATCATGTCTATTAGCAACTTAATTCTCTGTCTCCTAATGATCTCCTGCTTTTACAAGATTCTATTGTTAGTTATAGTTCACTTCTAAGCATTAGTATAATTTGTGTTGACTTTGTTACAAATCCCTGAAAAACAATTTTATTAAATAGCACAAAAAGATAACAGTATACCAGTGCACCTCCACATGTATCCCCAAAGGGAGAAAAAAAAAAAAACCACTTCACTTTTATTATGTGTCAATCAAATTCAATCCTCTGGAGCTAGAGTAAAGCTCAGTGATGGACAATATGCCTCAGAAGAGAAAGGCCTGCGTTCAGCTCCAGGACCAAATAATGAAGAAAATAATTAACAAATCCTTGGTTGTAATCATTGGAAAGAATCTTCCGCGGACTAACTGTTGGCTCCATCCTTTTCCAATCTTGCTTCTTTTCTACCAGGGTCTTAAAAAATATTCTGATTGTAGTACAACCTAAGTTCTGCCCATTTGTGCATTCATACCAGGTGAGTTTCCAAAGTGATCCATCGGAATCTTAATGTAAGTCACTCCTATGATAAGGAACAGAAACATTTACACACACAGGGGCTGGGGGATAGCTCATTTGAAAAGAGCTTGCCTTTAGAGTTCAAGAATTGTATAAAGGAAAGAACAGTGACCAGCCAGGCATCACGGTGTAACAGCACTGCTGGGAATGGAAGAGTCATTGGTCAGCTAGCCTAGCCCATTTAGCCAGTTCCAGGCCAGTGAGAGAACTCATTGAAAAACAAACAAATGAAAAATGAACCAACCAACCAAACAAACAAACAAACAGAAACCCATGGTGTACAGTGGTTGAAGAACATGGACAACACCTGAGATTGTCAGTCTTCTAGCTACCACATACATGCACACACATCTACATTCACCAGCACACCTAAACACACACGTGTGCACAGAAACACTAGGAAATGGTTGCTGGACATAGTGGTACATGCCTTTAATTCCAGCAATTGGGACGCAGAGGTAAATGGATCTTTATGACTTCAAGGCCAGCCTGGCTGATAGTGAGTGTTAAGATAGCAAGTGCTACCTAGTAAGACCCAGTCTCAAAACAAACAAAACAAAAAAACAACTTACAGATGCAAGTGACTGGAAATTGCATACATACATCTATCATACTAAAGTACTGTATATCCACTTCCACCCACTTACCTTTCCTTCAAAATGCCTGCCGGCACTCTGACATCACAAGGAGCTGGAGTAGAAAGGACAGCACTCTGAACTACTGTCTCCAAAATAACGAATTTTGACAACTTTTGCAAAATATGTAATAAATGACCCTAACACTTTGCCTTTCAAACCGAAGCCAGTGCTGGATAACTCCAGCTCTGAAGGTGGAAAGCATGGTAAAGTCGGGTAGGCAGAGGGTGTGGCTGTTATGTGTCCCTACACAGTCTGGCTCTGCCTCTCTCCATGTCATTCTTGGGAGGGAAGACAGAGCCTTCCAGCTTCCTGCTGTAAGATCTAGTATGAGAGGTCTGGCCTGAACTAAATGAAGCAATGGGGGATGAAACCATACTTTTTAATTATTATACACTTATTTATTAGTAACTATATTCACTTATAACAAATACACTTAACTACTATTCCTATAAATTCCTACAACCCCTATGGCCTAACCACTAAACCTATTGATAACTATTACAACTATGTTCCTAACCTTTTAGAGGGATACATAGTCTCTGGGGCAGGTCCTCAGTCATCAGGAACACAGTCTCTGGGGTAGACCCTTTAATGCACTTAGCAATCTTTATTCTGGAATATCTCAGACACAGATTCGTCAGGGTAAATTGGCTATCGAAGTCTCACCTTAAATAAGGCTTGAGGCTTTCTTCTCTCTGGGAGACCCCAGCTGTCTGTAGGCCAACTTATTTCCTTCGTATCAGCAACTCTGCCGCTCTGCCTCAGTCTTTAAAGCTGGCCACAGTTCCGTTCAGGCCACTGTTCGGACAGGTCAAACCACTCTAGGCAAAAGCTGAGCCACAGGGTTTAGTCCTTGGCCTTTTGCTGTCTTGCTGAGGCTTTCTCTGCTCACCAGCTTCTTTCTGCCTCATGGAGATCTGGCCATCAGTTCACCAGCACTTTCTCCAGCAGGACTCTTGGAGCTCTCATCATGGGGGGCCTCTAGCATGGAGCCCCTAGCATGCCCCTCCTGGGCTCATCCACTTGTCCTTAAATAGGATCACTCCTTGTTCCACCTGCTTCAGCTTAATTTGGGCTCTGCCCACTTAGCAGTTGAAAACAATGCCAGGTCATAAAGTCTTTCCTTGTTTCACCTGGCTTCAACCTTGTTTTTCAGTCCATAGAGACTCCCCTTGTTTCACGTGACTTCATCTATAAGCTGATAAGCTAATTGCTCACAGCCAAGTTGATCTTCATGCCCCAGATTAAGAGACTTTATCAGAAACCTAGATATTTACTAAATCTAATTTATATTAACCTAACTCCCTACAGGGGGAAATTGCCTTTTCCCCCCTTTCGTCCATTTCTAGATCCATGTGGGTCTTCCTTTCAAGCTTTCTTCTGTTCTATATATACGCTTACTAATAGGGAGGACTCAGGTATCTATCACTTGTTCCTCCCTTCGTGTGCTTGCTTTGCATACTGTACAGATTATGCACCTCTGTAGTTATGAGGGTTACACAGGTTATAATGGAGTGCTAATGAGACAGGAAGAAAGCTAATGCCACCTTTTGCAATGGTTGAGATATTAGTATCAAATGAGTGCCCCAGGGGAAATTTGCATTTCGGGTCTTTCATCTTCTGCTACGGCACTCTTCTTAATCCCACGTTGGTTGACTTAATTCCAAACACCAGGGACTGGGGAGGAACTCCATATGGAGAAGGAGCCTTCCATTTATATTTAGGTTCTAAACTGGCACTGGTGTCCACAACTTGGGCTGACTGCTGTCCTTCACTGTGTTCTTGCTAGACCTTTAGAAGTCTCTGGTCTGTTACTCGGGTGTCTTGAGGATCTTTTTTTTTTTTTAAATTTATTTATTATGTATACATTGTTCTGTCTGCATATATGCCTGCAGGCTAGAAGAGGACACCAGATTTCATTGTGGATGGTTGTAAGCCACCATGTAGTTGCTGGGAATTGAACTCAGGACCTCTGGAAGAGCAGTCAGTGCTCTTAACCTCTGAGCCATCTTTCCAGCCCCTTGAGGATCTTTTTAACGTGCCTACCATGTTGTAGCTATCTTATTCACTGCAAACAGAGCTGTGTTGTATTAGTTTTCTCTTTTCAATGACCAAGTACAAGACAAAAGGACATGTCCATCTGGATGGGTGATATTTTCTTAATATCTGAACTTATTTTGTCAGTATCCTGGTCATAAGCCCTTGCCTACACCAACTAATGACTACAGGAAAGAACTTCACATTGTGTCTTGTGGAGCACATAGGCTGGGTGACCTGGGAAAACAGGCATGGAACTAGAGTGAAATCAGAGACATGTCCAAACCTGAAAATCTCAGTCTGAGACCAAAAATCTCAAATCTTGAGATGGGCAGGGCTAAGGACATCTCCCTCCCTGTTCCACCTCCTTTCCCTCCCCCAAGGCATGTAGCCCTGTGACCCCCCACTCCGGCAATTCTCAAGGTAGTTAGAGGTAGTCACATAGCCTAGCTCCTGGAATGCCTTTCTATGTAAATGAGGTAACCGAATACCTCAAGCTCCAACCAAAAGGGTAAACCCACCCTGGAAATTCCTTCCCACTTCTCCAGGTTCATAATAGCCCCCCCCCCATTCACCCTGGAATAAAGGCACATAAGCTATTTCATTAAATACCATCTAAGAGAGCCGTTTTAATATCGTCTAAAAGAGCTACAACACTAAGATCTTCATAGAAGGCTTTCTTCCATCAGCATTCCCAGCCAACTGGGATCCTGCAGGACCCACCCATTCTGGACTCTGCCACGTCCTGAGAGAGGAAGTGGAACCCAGAACCAAGGTGGTGTATGATATCTTCCATTTCAGAAAATGAGGCTTGGGGGCTGGGGAGATGGCTCACTGGGGAAGAGAACTTGCCATGAAAGTCACAGGACTTGAGTTCATATCCCCAGCAGCCGCACAAAGCGGAACATAACACCACTTCTTGCCTGTAACCCCAGCATTGCTGGGAGATAGGCAGATCCCAGGAGCACGCCAAGCAGCCAGCCTTTGGCACTGTCTCAAAAACTAAGGTGGAGAGCGTTAGATGCCTGGTGTTCTCCACTCCCTCATGCATGGGCACGCATGGGCACACGTATACACACACACACACACACACACACACACACACAGGGTGGGGAAAGAAAACAAGATTTGAATGTAGTACTTAAATGAGTAAAACATGCATTTAAAAAAGAGTCTTAGCTGCCAACCTGGGACCCTGGCTCCCAGGGTTTCAGCCCTACAGTGACCTAAAACGCCAGGTCAGGTTTGGATTAGCCTGTGTCTTGATGGGCTTGGGGTCTCACCCTCTGCTTCCTGCTTTCAGGGGCATTTTCTTCCTTGATTTGAAACTTAGGTTAATAGTCCAGAAAAGGAGACCAAGAAAGGGCAATGTTAGGTGAAGAGGAAGGGTGAAATGTGGGCAAAGGGGCACTAGTTTGAACCCTGTCATACTTTTTTCCCACGGTAGATTCGTGATTCCGGCTTTCTGGGGGCTGAAGTACCTAGAACCGTTTCTGCATTCCAAAAGAACCCAACACGTGTTGTCTTCCTTTCAAGCAGGACTGTAAGAGTTAAGCTTGCTTTTAATCCCATCAACCATTTGTGGCACTAAGAGTTAAGATATGACTAGTCACAGAATACACTTGTCACATTGATCCACTTAGAAAAAGTTGCTTTAAACAATTTGTTACGGGGGGTTGGAGAGATGGCTCAGCAGTTACAAGTAATGGGTGCTCTTCCAAAGGACCCAGGTTCAAATCCCAGCACCCACCTGGCAGTTCACAGCTGTCTGTAATTGCTGGGTGTGGTGGCACATGCCTTTAATCCCAGCACACAGGAGGCAGAGGCAGGTAGATTTCTTTGAGTTCAAGGCTATCCTGGTCTACAAAGTGAGTCCAGGACAGCCAGAGATACACAGAGAAAACCTGTATTGGAAAAAAAAAATTGTTTTGGGGGCAGGGGGTTTGTAACCTGAAAATTGCCCCCCCTTTCCCCTGTTTAAACTACAGCAAATCATTCCCTTACAGTGTTATTTAATATGCAAACTGCATTGATATACATAAAATAAAGTTGCTTTTTAAAAACTTTAAAACAAAAAAACTCTCATGAGGTTTTCATGACAATATGATTCTTCTGTCTGAGAGCCTGGCAGAAATAGGAAATAAGATTAAATAAAGAACCCTCCCTCCAGCCAGGCATGGTGGCACATGCCTTTAATCCCAGCACTCGAAGGCAGAGGCAGATCTCTGTGAGTTTGAGGCCAGCCTGGTCTACAAAGTGAGTCCAGGACAGCCAGGACTATCATACAGAGAAACCCTGTCTGGGGGGTGGGAAGAACCCTTTCTCCCTCCATCTTCCTTCCATCTATTCCTTCCTTTCACTACAGTATCATGAAAACCAGTGTTCTGAAAACATTTTTTTTTCTGTTGTTGGTCCTGAGGATCGAACCCAGGGCCTGGTGCTTGCGAGCAGTGTGCAAACTGAGTGATATCTCCAGCTCCGAAAATATTATTCTCATGGATTCCTTGAGACACAAAGAGAAGGGCAGCTAGCCCAGCAGGTTTCCTTTAAGAGCTTTAAGTTAAGAGGAGGGGGGGTTTTCCTACCAAGAGATAGGCTTGCAACTAATTCAATCATCTCCCACTGGAGATTCTTTGATGCTCATCTTCTACTTGGAGGAGAATAGGGGGTGCTGTCAGGAGTTGATATGTCTCGATATAAAAAAATCTAAAGTTACGAAAACATCTTTGAATGCCATATTCTGCAGATCTCTTGAGGTTTTTGAAGAGGCCCTATCTATCTCTTATATTAGGATAAGCAGATGTTGCTTGTCTCTTAGCAGGTTTATTTCTGATTAGCTTAGAAAATAGCTATAATAGGCTGTCATAGTACCTAACAAAATGACCGGCTTGCATAACTATTAGTTTGCATTTCTTAATTATCCTAAAGTTTATGACAATTAGTAGTAAAAGGCTGAAACATCACATTTCATTTTTTTTCTTTACCTCCTAATCCTTCCATCCCATTTCTCTGGGGTGGGGTGTCCTTATATAACAGTTCCTCATCTCAGTTGAGAGGTCGTATGAGGGCCAAGAGCCTCATTCATTGGGGGTCTACGAGGCAGTACCACCAGTGAAAAGTGTCTCATTTCCCAGGAGAGAGAACTAAAAAACAAACAAACAAATAAGCAGACACACAGATAAAAAAGAATAAAAAATAGAAAAAATATTTAAAAATATATAATAAATAAATAAAAGTAAAAAATAAAAAGTCTATGTCCAAGTTCCCTTTGGTGTGTTAGTTGTAGTACCGATACCTTCTACTATATAGCTAAAATCCTACTGTAGACAGAATGCTGTCTGAAAAGGACAAAACTTGGAAGCAGGTAAGTCGACAGCCTAGCTCTGCCAAGACAGGGTAGGCAAGTCCTTCATAACCCTTGCTCTACAATCAATGTCTGTCAGAGAAACGGGGCCAAATGGCTGAAGATTGATACTGTAATGTATGGAGAGAAAATGGGAACTGTCCAGGCAGCCACTGGTATGTCATTTCTTAGTTTTGGAAGCTGCAGGCCCTGTACTTCCTATAAAATCAGATATATTTATCCCTCTCAGGTCTCTGAGGTGGTTGAAGAACAGATAGCTAGAGTCTCATAATTAAATTTTGAGTTGTTTAGGAGTCAAGAGAGTGTTATAGACCTAAGAAGATGCTTTTAAAATTGTGTTGCAAGTTAGTATGAATGTTGAGTTAGATATAGAACTTTAAACTCATGGAGATGGTTAGATAGTAGAATGTTAAAGTCAGGTGCCAAATACATATGGACTGGACATTAGGAATGTACGCTAAGCCATATAACCCTCATAACTGTGGCCTAATTACCTCTGTTGTTTTGTATTGTATTTATTATTATAAGAGAAAGAGCCATTTGTTGGACTGAAAGGGGAAACTGTAGGGGGAAATAAGATATACCTTAAATTAAAAAAAAAAGGGAAGAGGATGGGGGTTGAGGGTGGAAGGGTGGGACTGGAGGGGGGAATAGGGAGGGGACTGCGATTGAGATGTAACTTGAAGAAATAAAAAAGAAAAAAAAGAGGAGGGAGGGAGGGAGAAGGGAAGGGAGGGAAGGAGGAAAGAAAAGTCGGCAAAGTCCCCCCCATTAGTTTTGAATTAAAAAAAAAACCTCCATTCTAGATGTTACACACACACACACACACACACACACACACACACACACACACACACAGAGTTGTATCTTTTCAAACTGGTAAAAGTGATAAGTTGGATTTGTATTTAGTCATCAAAGTGGGTCCTGTTAACATCCTTTGAATGTGCTAATAGTCCTTTCTGAGGGAAATTATGCAAACAAACAAACTATTAATTAAATCAAGAGCATCATCCCGCAGGGCTCCAATATGCAAATGTGAACATCCAGGTGGACACGAGCCAGGATTTGAGCCTTTGGCTGCAAGGGACACCATGAGGAGCTGCTCTGATGTGCCTCTGGAACCCCATGGGAAGGACAAAAGGTCCTTGTGTCTCTTCACCCCTGGGAGATCCCAGAGACCTCACTACCTCAGGGTAGGGTCCAGGGAAAATATTTTGGTCAACTATTTGAACTTTCTAGAAAGATGGAGTGAGGGGCTACGGCCTGACTAACGCAGGACTCAGGAAGGTTATGTAGAATATTACAAAGACCCTCAAAATTCTTTGTTGGCAGAGTTCTTGGGTGGTGTATCTGGAGCAGGTTCCCTGTATAAAGAAATCAAAGCCCACACAGAGTGTAAAGTGTGCTTCAACAGAAGCATGGCTCAGTGTATCCTCTTGGTGGACTATCTGTGGACCTGTGAGTGAACACGCATAAGGACATGCTGTTAATGTTGATCAGTGTTGATTCTGCTATGAGGGACTGTGGAGCTGCTCCTTGGTCCCAGGTGTGCTCCAGTTTCATCTTCAGCTCAGACTGGCCCTGGCTCTCTCTTGACGCTTTATTGCCTTGGCAGCCTCCAGCCCTCTGGCTGCTTGCTCTCCCCATTGGGTGGCTTTCAGTGACACAGCTGCTAACAGAAATGGTGTTCGTGTTCCCTCTTCTTTGGCTCTAGGATTTTTTCCTCTCTCCCAAGAGTTATCCCTGTTTGCCTATTTTTAAAACTCCTTCCCCCCGCCACTTCTTTTTCATCCTAAGATTTTTCTCTTTCCTTCCTAAAACATCATCACTGAGTGTTGTACATGAATGTTGCAAAGTACATTCCCATGCAAAAATGCCTGACTATGATTTTGAGCAGGGCTAGCAAGCAAAGACTCTTCTGACTCTATCCCAGCCTCATCCATCCCTGTAAGCAGATTCCAAAGACCTCTTCCTCCCTTCTTCCACAGAGAGTGACAATCAAAATGCCATGTAGACTGCTAGAATGTGGATCTTGAATGCCCCCAGCGGCCCAGGTGTTGAAGGCTTGGTCAGTAGACTATTGGTACCAATGACAGCTAGTGGAACCTTTAGGAGATGGAGCCTAAGCAAAGGAAGTAAGGTCATTGAAGGTAGGCTTTTGAAGGGTATGTTGGGATTCCAGTGCTTCTTGCCTCTGTCCTTGCTTCCTTCCCTGCCATAGGATGCACAGGATCACTTCCATCTGCATGTTCCCACCATGATAATCTAAGCTGCCACAGGCCCTCAGCAACAGACTAAGCCATCATGAGCTGCAACTTCTGGACCAAGTTGCCTAGACAAGCGCTTTTTCTTTCACAGTACTTTATCTCAGTTTATCCACAAGGATACAAAGCTGACTATCAGAAACTTTCCTTTTATTTTATCTATTTACTATTTGTTTTGAGACAGGGTTTCACTATGTAGCTCTGGCTGGCCTGGAACTCACCATGTAAACAGGGCTGGCTTTGAACCCACAGAGATCCCCTCTGCCTCTACCTCTCCACTGCTGGTATTAAAGGCTTGTACCACCAGGCTCAGCTGAAATTTTCCTTTTAAACTCCAGTGGGGTTACTACCTCGAGGATTCTTGAGATGCCACCACTGGAAATGCCAGTCCCTTGGGCCTTGTAAGGTATTCCCTAGTTCAAATGAATACTTCAAAGAGGGCTCCTTTAAAAGGTGCAAGTCCCATGACTGTCTAAAGCCAGTCCTGTAGAGATGAAGGTGGTCAAGATTGCGGTGAGAGCAACTGTAATTCAAGCTCTGCTCAGGAAGTGGGTTGGGGGAAGTGAAAGACAGAGGCAAGAAGGGTGTGTTCTTCAAGCTGGGTCCCACCTTGCACCTTTGCTGAGTGTCAGGCCTCCTAAGATTCAGGCAGGGTCACAAATCACCCTGGACCCTGACTGAACACAGTAGGATTCTTGGATTCTGCAAAGTTGTCTGTTAACCCAATGAAAAAGCTCAGCTTCTATTTGTAGAATTCTTTCTTTTTTTTTTTTTGTTCTCTTCACTGAAAGGTTGGTTCTTAGGATGGAGTGACGTGTCACTTCTGCTTGCTGAAGGCTTACAAAAGAAATGACAGGGCCAGTCTTTGTTACTGTGTAACCGCTGCCTTTGGAAAGCAGCCTGTCTTGTCTTCTTTGTTGTGAGCCTTTAAGGACTGATCTATCTCTTACTAGGAAAAGATATTCAAGTATTTTATCTGTAAATAAATGGGGATAATAGAAACTTCTGCCTCGTAGAGTTGGGTTTTAAAACTGCATTTGCTATAATTATTTTTTATTTACATATGCTCTAAGGGGTTGGTGTGGCTCCTTGAATTTGGTACAGGACACAACACAACCAGACACCAAATTCTCAGCACAAAGATTTATTACCTCAGAGGTGCAGCAGTGGGTGGGGGGGTTCCTCTGGATTAGCCAAAGGCAGATTGAAAGCAGCAGTAGCAGCAGGTGTTTCTTGCAGGAATGGGTTTTTAAGGAGAAAAGGGGAGCCTGTGCTAGGGTGAGTTGGTAAATCCTGATTGAACAGGTTACTCAGTGTAGCCAAATAATGAATATTGATTGTTGGACCTTGGTGTTTTGTCTCAGGAATGAGTCAGTGGCCAAATAAGGGGATGGACCTTGGGGACCAACTTTTGGAATGTCATCTAATGGTTTTTAGCAATCGAGAGGGAAAGCAGGGAAAGGACAAAACCTGTCTGAGCCATGTTTGCCATGCTTGGGTCTGTTAGAGAGCCCTTCATATACTTAAGCGTGTGCATGAGTGTAGATACCCTTAGAGGTCAGAGGATACCCTGGAACTGAAGTTTTGGGAAATTGTGTGCTGTTGATTGTAAAAAAAAAATATGGCTAATTAAATTATTTAACCAGTGTTTAGATTATTGTTAATTTGTTCGGCAGCCTTTCATCCTTATTTCACCATTATAAATGAGTACACAGAAACCACATGGATTTTAACAAGCCTTGGCCTGAATTGTACAATCCTACCCCATCTAAGCTAGTTCTTAATTCTATTACCCAAATATGACCCCATATATACATACCTCCCCTTGGACTGTCATTTTCCATGCTATGCTGATGTTCCTGGCCATGTGGAATGAGGTTCTTTTTTCTAACCCATGGTGTGTGCCTCCTTCTTCCTGCTGCTCCTGGCTGGAATGAATGAATCCTCTGTCTAAAGTGCAGGCTTCCTCTTCTAATCTCAGGAAGTCCCACCTTTTTTGTCTTTGCCCAGTCTCAGGCCTCGGCATTTATTTAACCAATCAGAGTCAATGTAAGTAACAGACAGCAAGCAGGACCAATTAACAATTAGAATGCTTAACACTACCCCAACAGTTGATTTTGGGAACTGAACTTGGAGTTCTCTGCAAGAGCAATGCACCCTCCTAACCACCAAGGCATCTCTCTGGTCTCATCTTGCAGAGTTCTTGAAGGACAAATGATAATTGGCTTAAAGTACTTGCTGAATGCCTGGCAATCACTCAGCAGTCGATAGAAGCCAGCTGTTCTTTTTAGTATGGGTAGACTAAATTTTGAACTTAGAATAAACCGAACCATCTCTGTCATTCCCACCAAGGCTGCGATCAAACAGCACCTGTCGCATCTGCCATCAGACTACTTATTTCATGACAAATGTCTTGACAATTAAGGAAGAGTAACATTATCTTTCCAACAAGTACAGTCTCTCCCCACAGAGAATAGTATCCAGGGAAGAAGACACATCTGAAGGCTTTCTTTCCAGCTGCACGCACAAGAGTAAGGGATTGAAGGTGAGAGTCCTTTACCCCACAGTGTCCTGAAGTGTACCACTGCATGCACGGTTTCACATGCAGAACCAAAACTGAGCATGGCTGCCCGGGGAAAGAGGGTGGAGTGGAGAACCTGAAAATGCTGAGCCTTATTAGTGGTTGGCCTGTTACTTTCAGAAATATGATGTACCCACAAAAAACACAAAAGTGAATGACCTTAGTGTGTGTACATGTATGCAGAGGATGGACACACATGCACATGCTGTATTTTCTCATGTCTTCCTTCTCAGCTCCCGTAGCCTTTCAGTCCATTTGGGCATAATTATGATTGCTCTGCTGGCTTGGTTCTGCAGCTCTCCAGAGTGGAGCAGATGTCAACAGCTCTGAAAGATCTTGTCCTATTACACAGCAGAACAAATGAGGATGTCAAAAAAGGCTCTTCAGTCTAACAAGAAAACAGAGGAAAGAGACAAAAAGAATAAAGCCTTGGGAGACCTGCAGATGTGCTCTGATTAGATCTTATGCTAACATGATGCCCACTCTGCGTACCAACAGTGATTTAATATGTTTAAATGATATGGAGGAAAATGTGTCTTGGGGGGAAAAACAGAGAGAAGAGAATTTCTTCTCTGGCAGGCATGATTAAGACTGTGTGGGGTTCCTTGCAAAATGTGCCAGCAGCCTGAGACTGTCATGTGCTGTCCCGAGAATATTTACTTACAATGCCTGGTGCTGTCTCATTATGCTGGGCAGAGCCAGCTTTCTCCACTACTGAGTGAGAGATGGGAGCTGTTCAGGTGGCTTTTGGGACTGGGTGGATAATGGAAATGTCCATCTTGCTGGCTCTCATTGTTTCTTCATTTACTAGGAGAAAAAAGGCTAAAATTTTTAAATATTTTATTTGAAGCCATAAGTCTACAAATCGTAATTATACACACAAAAAAAAGATTAAAAGAGAAAGAAAGAAACTCTAAAGGTTTTAGAAGGGAAAGGAAGTCCTGACCAATCATAATGGATGTTATAAATGTCCATGTATATAGATCACGCAAATTACTGATGCCATATGACTTCACCCCCCCCAGTGCTGGTCCTATTTATTCATTTCAATTTACAATTATAATTATTCCTGTTGCAGATGTATCTATCAGTGGAAATGACTTAGTAACTATGGGATGATGAAGTTGGATTGGAAGGTTGTCAGATGCAAATGAAATCCTGATAAGAGGTATCTGGTAGGGTGACAGGAAGTGAGATGACAGACCACCGGGAGGTGGAGGCTTTGGTGTTCATTCCAGTACTGTGTCTTGGTCCCTTTAATCCTTCCATGCCAAGGGGTGATCTATAGCAGCCACTTAGTGCTTTTGTTATGTGAGCAAAGAATAGCTAATACTTCAGACATCCCTGAGAATAAAGTTAAAAATCAGAGCCAGGTGACTAATACAGGAATTTGAGAGACAAGGGTAAGTGGATCTCTATGAGCTCAGGTCCAGTCTGGCCTACATAGAGTAGCAGGCCAGCTAGGACTGTCACCCTGTCTGAAAAAAAAAAAAGTCTGAGAGTAGAACCCACCACACTCTTTTAATCCCAGGACTCAAGAAGCAGAGTCAAAGCCAACATGGTCTACATAGTGAATTCCAGGACAGCCAGAGCTACATAGTGAGATTGTCTTGAAAAAACAAACAAAAAGTCTGAAGACAAATTAAAGACCAAAACATCTAAAAAATAAAAACAAAACTTCCCAGAAGAAAACATTATTAAGGTCATTGTTGAGCAGGGACACACTAGAAACCTCCGAGAAACCAACCCTGTGTCTAACAGGGTCATTGATCTGACAAAGACCTGCAAAGTCACGTGGTCCGGTGTCTGTTCCTGAGTTTTCAGGATGGCTGTGCTGGAGGTCCTCTAATGCTGGGGCCTCTCTCCCTGGGGACATTCTAATTCATCTTCACAATGTTCTAGCTATTGGAAAGCCTGGGTTTGTTGTCCTTTATAATTTCTCCCTTTATCCCTGGATCTGCCCAGTTCCCAGTGATGCAGGAGCTAAACTTTTCACACATAGGACAGTGAACAAAGTTCTCTTTCCAGCCATCTGTGAACATCATCTTCCTCATACTCTTATTTTGAGAGAAGGTCTCACTTTGCAGCCCTGCCTGGCAGAGAGCTCACTACATAGATCAGGCTGTCTTGAACAAAAAGAGATCATCTGCCTCTGCCTCCCAGGTGCAGAGCTCCCTTGGACTCCAGCTCTCTGTTATACCGGAAGCTCACAGGGTGCTAGCAATCCATTTTGAACTTAGCATCAACTGAACCATCTCTACCATTCTCATCAAGGCTGCGATCAAACAGCACTTGTCTCATGTGCCCTGTGCCCAACACATTTGCTTGTTTAACAATGTGATCTTGTTGGATCAGATTCACTGTTTCAGTCAATCAGAATTTTTATTGCACTGTAGTTCTGCTGTCCGGTGTATTAGCTGTCCCTTTCAGCTTCCTGTCATCTACAAATTTTATCACTGGGCCATCAATGTCTTCATCAAAGACATTAAGAAAAATGCTTAATGAGGCGAGTTGGAGCCCAGAAGCTGGTAGAGTGAAAGATCCCTCCTGGAGATACACACCAATCCATTAATTAACACTCCACATCCAATCAGTTGCTCATCTATCTGACTTGGCTGCCACTACTCCTTGTCTGAGGTGTATCTCATCTTGTGGAACCAAGATTCTACATGTCACTCTATTGTTGCCATCCAAACACACCGGGCCAATGACACCTGGAAAACCAGTCCAGCAACTTCCTGTCTCTGCCCTACACCTGATACCAACATGCACATCAGCAGGCAAGAGTTTCCAAATTGCCTGAACCTGACATTTGTTTTAAAATATAAATTTTCTTTGTATATTTGTGGTGTGGGTGTGGGTGGGCACAGCATATAACATCTTTCCCAGAAGCCTCAACCCCTCAAAGGAGACAGGATTATAACTCATTTGGCTAGGCCCCTGTACAGTTTACTAGAGCGTTTTCCCTTGCCTGACAAAGGCAAATATTTTCCGTGAAAACCAACAGGTCAATCTGCATTATATCTTCTCCATTTTGAGGAAAGGCCAGCAACCTAAAACCTATAAAACACAATGGACACCGTAGCTGCTTTGTCCTCGCAAGTTGAGAAGATTATAAAATCCAGTATTCAGACTCCATTTCTATTTTGTACACCTCCTTTAGTCTTCCTAGAGTGCTGTTAAGAACTGAAGGGAAGGGCTGGAGAGATGCTCAGCAGTTAAGAGCACTCACTGCTTTTGCAGAACACCTGGATTTGGTTCCCAGTCCTACCTGGTAGCATACAACAACTAACTAATACTCCAGTTCTAAGAGATCTAGAACACTCTTCTGACCTCCATGGACTCTTGCATTCATGAAGTACACATTTGTATACTTGGATACACACACATTCGTACACATACACACACACACACACACACACACACACACACACATTCGTACACACACACACACACACACACTTTAAAAAAAAAGAACTGCCTGCCCCTAGAGGCATTGCAGATGTGACTGCTATGTCACATGTGCATCAGTAGGTGGCAGAGAGGAGAGAGGCTATATCTACATTCAGTGTTCTGACCTATGAACATCTGAATGAATAGTAGCCTAACATTCCTGGGAGAAAAAAAAAAAAGCAAGCTGGATACCAACACCACTTTGTTGCCATGGGGTAGCCTGTGATGACTACCAGACCAGTACCAGGCAAGCACCAGATGGGCTCCCAGGATAGAAAACAAACCAGAAACTAGAAGAACTCTGCCTGGCCCTGGATGTGGGGGTTGTGGGTGAGCCAGCCCTGAGAGAGTGAGTGTGAGAGAGCCAGCCCTGCCTTTGTTCTGTTATGTGGTGGTGTTGGCTAGGGAGAGATGTCCTCCTTTCCCTTTTGCCCTCACCACCATTGGCCAACAGGAGATCTGGCCCAGATAGGGTCACAAGAACAGGAGAGCTGTTCCTGCCCCTCACATGCTGCAGCATTCTGGAGAGCAGGCCCTGCATCTTGTCTGGGTAGCACACTACAGGTGGTCCTGGATGTGGGGTTTATGGGTGAGCCAGCCCTGAGGGAGTGAGTGTGGGAGAGCCATCCCTGCCTTTTGACTGCTATGTGGTGGTGTTGGCTAGGGAAAGATGCCCTTCCCTCCCTTTTGCCCTCACCACCATTGGCCAACAGGAGATCTGGCCCAGAAAGGGTCACAAGAGCAGGAGAGCTGTCCCTGCCCCTCACATGCTGCAGCACTCGGGAGAGCAGGCCCTGCACCTTTCCATAGTAGAACTGGACTTTCAAATGGGTGTTACAGGTCCAGAACCAGGGCTTTGAGTTGGCCCAACCCAACCTCTACCCCTTGGATGAACTGCTGGAGTGGAAGAAGAGGTCAGTTCCACAACCCAGGACTGAAGGATCTCCATGACACAGGACAGTTACAGCATATCTGAGAGGAGTTCCAGTGCGGTTCCAGTATTGATGGAGTAGTAGAACCCAGGGGCCTGGTACCAGACCAAGGAATCATTATAATGAACATTTGCAAGCAGAATGTGAGGACAAAGGGGAATATTGTGGGACATACTGAGATACACTGCAGCTTCCACAATGAGCTGTTATTTTTTTTTTTTATGCTGGGACAGATTGCAAGGGTGGAGGGTGGGCCTGGGGGGAGGTGGGAGATTTGAGGGAACAGGGAACATGGTGTGAAATTCATAAAATAAAATTTTTTCAATTAAAAAATTATTTGACGAAGTAAAACAAGAAGAAGAAGAAGAGGAGGAGGAGGAGGAGGAGGAGGAGGAGGAGAAGGAGGAGGAGGAGGAGGAGGAGGAGGAGGAGGAGGAGGAGGAGAAGAAGAAGAAGAAGAAGAAGAAGAAGAAGAAGAAGAACTGTAGAGAAAAGGGGAAATCAGGGTAAGGTATCATGTGCCTTTAATACTAGCACTTGAGAGAATGAGGTAAGTTTGAGGCCACCTTGGGCTACATAGGGAAATCTTGACTCAGAAAAAAATAAGTAAAACCTAACCAGCCAACCAAATTAAACCAAACCAAACCAAACCACAACAGCAGCAAAAAGAAAACTGTAGGGAGTCAACTGTTTATTACTGCCTTCACATCTTACGCTGAGTTACTGGAGGGCAAATCTGGATTTACCCGTGGGTTCTCTCTCTCTCTCTCTCCTTTCTATCTAGAGAAAACATTCTTCTTTAATTTCTGCTGTGTAACATGCACATAGAAAACAGTAAGGTAGAATGTTTTTTTCTTTAAAAGATTCAAGGATTTGTGCATAGAGCAAGCATGAGGCTCTGAGTTCAATTCTCCACACTCCAAAAATTAGTGTAGGGAAAGCTCTGATTTTAGCAACAAGGCAACAGTTGGAGTAGATTCTCATTGCTATGGTAAAAAAAAAAAAAGATAACATAAATAACCAGAGTATACATATTGTACCTTTATTGGAGTTAGTTATAAACTACAAATAAGAGAATCTGTACAGCAAACTTTCTTAAGCCGTGGGTCACAGCCCCATGTGGACTCATGTGAGTGTCTGGGCTGCAGCCTTGGTTGTGACCACATACCATGAGTTCCTTACTGTTCATGCCACTGGACCATGTAATACACACTGCCTGAAACACTCCAGTCCAGGCCCCAGACTACTGCCCGATGTGAATTTCCATTGCTTTTTACTGTAAAACAGTTGTCCTTATAGAAACAGGATGGGTTAATTATGGAAAACAAAGTCTTTAATGTTTTCCTACAACCATTCCTCAGTACATAAGTATCAAATTAGCTTATCTTTGGATTTGTATTGAGTTAGACAAAGGAGCATATGCAACTCCTTAGTATGCAAATTTGCTTTGGTCTTTAATAATTGCTAAAATTACACGCAATTTAAAAACTGGCAAAATTCCAAACAATTGTTTTAAAATTTCTTTTAAAGATATATTCACTTGTATGTGCATGAGTGTCTGATTTGCGCGTGTATCTATGTATCGTGTGCATTCCTGGAGCTTGTGGAGGTCAGAAGGGGGCACGTCACTTAGATCCAGTTATAGGAGGCTGTGAGGTACCATGTGGGTGCCGGAAACCAAACCCAGGTCCTGGGCAAGAGCAGCCAGTGCTTTCAAAGAGCTATTTCTCTAGATCTAAAATAATGGTGGGGTTTTTTTTTGGTTTATTATCAATAAATGTAGAACTATTTCATGTACTTATGTAACATAGGCCACATAAACAATTCTGAGGCAAAAAGAGGATCACAAGTGCAAAAGAGTTAAAAAAAAGATCCCTTGTTTTAGTAGAAAATACTTTGAAATTAAGTAATATACTTCTAAAAGAGAAATTACAAAGAAAGCACATAATAGTTTTTTATTATCTGATAATGCATGTACATTTTGCAAGATTTATAAAATATAACTAAAGTGATACTAAGATTAAATTTTAGGAAATTGAGTGCTTACATTAGAAAACAAGAAAGGACCAAAGCTGGGGCCTAACCTTCCATGTTAAGAAGCCAGAAAGAGAATACACAGTTAGCCTGCCATAAAGACAAGGACAGAAATGACAAACACAAGCCTGGAGTTCAGTGGCATGGAATACAAAGGACAGAGAAAATCAGCCCAGCCAAAAATGATCTTAAAAGGAAAATCAATATCATTGGCAATGCCTTTGACTAAGGGAGAAACAGAAATTGTAAGTGACCATATGAAAACAAAAGTTCCAGATGTGATAATGATGAGACACAGTGAGCAACCCCATCTGACGCCGTTGACAAGGTAAATGAAATGCATGTGTCCCTTGAGAAACAGGACTAGTCACAACTGACAGAGACACAATAAACACCCTGAATATCTTTAAGGAAATTGAACCCAAGGTGAAGAGCTCTTGGGAGAAGGCAAGGTTTAATGGGAGAGTTTTAACAATACTTGAGGAAGCAGCATCCCCCATCTTAATTTCTTGCAGAACAGGGCAGATGCCATCTTTCCAGGAAGTGACAAATCCCTGATGCCCACACCTAAGGAGCACAGCTTGAGAAAAGTACGGACCAATACTCCCAGTGAGTAAAAAGTGGAAATCCTCACCATTTGAATCTCACTGAACTGACTCTGCAGACATAGGAAAAATGTGGTGCATCAGTTTTGGGAAATCCTGCTAAGTTCTAAGTCTGGAATTACCAGAAAGCCCCTGATCTGGGTGCAAAATAATGGACTCTCTTTGTCAGCAAGTTCTCTCCTACTCTACCTGGGGGTTCCTGAACTGCTGGACCCCACACCCTCTATCTGAGAAATGTCATGTGGCCCTCATGAAATTATAGGTTCAACCCTTTCTCCCAATAAGAAACCCATTTAGCAGCACCTGGGATTCCTAGAATCCCAGTACCTTAGCTTTCCGTCAATGACCATTGCCCATCCTTCTAACCATACCTGGAGTTCTTCCCCCAGCCCTCTACTGTCCATGGAATAATTAGGTCCTGTGTTTCCTTTCTTATGATAGGACCATGCTGTTGCATATAAATGAAGCATCCCTGGCACGCCTATCCTCAATCAAATATATTCACCCCAAAAGCCCCGTCCACTGTCCAGGGTTTATAACGTCCCTGTTCACAAAATAAACGATTTCTTCCTTCCTTACACCACCCACTTCATCAAAGATCCTCTGAGACTTGCTGCTTATATTGGGCTGTAACACTTGGGAAGGAAAAGCCTCTTCCTCCCAGAAGAATTCATCGCTGGACCTTTGGATCTGCCTGCCTAACCAGGCCCCTGCCACTAGCAGCCAGATCTCACTTCTGGGTGCCTGGGGCGCAAGCTCCCACCTATGCCTTGTGGCCATGGCCACCCCCAGCATAAACTGTCGTCTTCCCCTGTGCTCATCTGTAGCAACTAGTTGTAGTCTGTTCCTGAAGCAGCTGCCAAATTCACCAGAGCCAAGTTGGTCTCCCACCACTGCTTGGCTAGGCTCAGGAGCCTTGAGCTCCAGGCTGAGGTTCATAGCACATGCTGACGCCGGAAACCATGTGGAAGTCTGTGTTCTGTGCTGTCTCCACAGACCTTGTGGAAGTTCATGGCCCATGCTCCCACTGGCTGTAAGGGTGAGGAAGCTACTTTTGCCATTGATGATTGCAAATGCACGATTGAGAAAGAGGGACATGGAAGTCTTCTGTGACAACACCTGACCCCACTCCACCCCACCGCCAAAAGTAACAGCTTAGACAGAAAGCCACAGAAGAGAACTCTTAAAAATTGTGATAAGGATGCTGAGGTGTAACTCTCTACAAGTGGTGGCTTCTGGGAGGGGTGCAGTTGGGGAAGGACTCAGGTTTCCTTAAGGGACTGGCCACTCTGAGTTTGAAAGTTTGATCATGCTTCAGTGAGTATATGGGCAACACAAATTAGACTCTGTTTGTTTGTTTGTGGTTTTTTTTTTTTTTTTTGAGGGGGGAAGAGGTCACAAGGGAGGATGGACATTGGAGGATTGGGAAGTGAGCGTGCTCAGGGTACATGATGTGAAATTCCCAAGTAATCAATGAAAATGTTATAAAAAGAAATACAAAGGATCAATTCTTCCAGCCCTAAGCTGTAGTGAACCTTCTTTTAAAAAATCTTTGGTTTACCATCAAGGTGCCAAAAACCTGGCTGCTTATAAACAGAGAAAAAAAAATGTGTTGCCTCACGTACTTAACACATCAAAATATAACCAGACATATAAAAGAGAAAAGTTTAAATGAACTCAAACTTGAAAATACTAATATTAAAATTGGTTAGTGTTCTGCATGGAGAAGGATATTCTAAACTGTTTAGCAGTAGAGGCGGTGAACAGGGAGTAGGGGATTCCTTAAAGAAAATAAGGCTTAACATTAAAAAATCAGCATAATATCATTTTTAAATGAATAAAAATCAAGGATAAAATATCTGCTACATGTACTTCAGACAAAGGATTTATATCCTCAATAAGTAAAATAGCTTTTTGTTTGAAGGAATGACTCACTTGTCCCCAGAGCTCCTGAATACAGTTTGTGTTGCTAGTCATTCTCCTCCGGGGATCCTTTATCTTTGCCTCCTGAATGCTAGACTTACAACTGGGTGACCCACCGACCTGGCATTGACATGGGTTCTGGGGATACAAACCCTGACTCACGCTTCCTTGGCTAGCTGTTTATCCACTGAGCATCTTCTCTGTACAGGTGAACACAGTTTTATTCACAAAGACATTCAACCATAAAAGAAAACTACCTAAATGGTTAATATGATTTGGTTGATTGAATAGAGTTAATAAATACCTTAAACTAAAAAAAAAAAAAAAGAAGGGAAGAGGATGGTGGGGCTGAGGGGGAGGAGGGTGGAAGGGTGGGACTGGAGGGGGGAGTAGGGAGGGGATTGTGATTGAGATGTAACTTGAAGAAATAAAAAATAAATTATTAAAAAAAAATTTATCAAAATGATGGAATTGTTTTTTTTAACAGCCTTTAAAACTCAGGGTTTTTCATTTTGTTGTTGTTTTTGAGACAAGCCTCATGTATGCTAGGTCAGCCTTGAACTCACTGTGTAACCAAGGGTGGCCTTTCAGTTCTGATCCTCCTATCTGTACCTGAGCAGCTGGGATTACAGGCATATGCCACCATGCTGGTTTATACAGCTCTGGGCTTCTCGCATTCTAGTCGAGCACCCTACCAACTGAGCTACAAGTTCAGCCCCTAAAAGTCAAATTTTGGAAAATAAATTTAAAGATTTCAAAGGTATCAAAAACATGTCAATTTAAAAGGCGACAAAGCTGAATAATTCATAATTTCATTATGTAGTAGAATAAGATACACAGAGAGGAAGAGAGAATGAGATAGAGAAACAGACAGAGTGGGGGGGGGGCAGATGGCTGAGCACTCTAGCCCCCAGGGGAAGAGACCTACACCACTAAGGCCTTACACAGGAAGGGAAGATGCTTCTTCCCATGGGGGGCCTGTTGCAAACACTCAGGACCACTGCCTTCCAGACTGTCCCTAGTGTCAGAAGGTCCTAAAGCACCCTTCACGACTTCTTCATACAACATACAAGAAGCCCACACTTAGGGAAGAGTCAGGTTCACATCACCCCAATTGGAGCACTTGGATCCAAACATTATTTGCTAACTAGGAAACTGAGCAATATGAGGAGCACAGCTGTGCTTTTCATATTCTGATGGTCTAGGGTGGCTTGTGTGTTCAGTGTTTCTTAGCTTTAGTA
>CAJQZJ010033071.1:3381935-3396601 GCA_907164525.1 Lophiomys imhausi | reverse complement strand
TAGTAGGAGCTGACCCTCTTTAGGGTGGGAAATCTGAGTAGGGGTGAGATATGTCTTCCTTGGACATTGAGATGGAAAACCTATAGGGGAGGAAGCAGGTGGAAGTGAAGAGGATGTGATGCTGAAAGCCACCCCCTAGGGGTCTAGCTGCAGCTCTGCTCCACTGCACTGTGACCTTGGACAAGTCACTTTCTCTACCCCTCATCTCCTTCACTTATGAAAGGGGCACCTGCCCAGTTTTCTCCTGGGGTCTGGGGTGGGGGGGACTAAATTTGCTAGATACACACTGTGGAATTGCTTTATAATGCAAACCCCGACGAATGACTATCCATCTACTGAATGCTTGCTGGTTATTAGATCAGGACTGAAATCTTGTGTGACCTTGTTTTTCATCTGCTATGTAATTTGGGGGTGTAAGGCAGCACACGCTCACAAATAAAAGCATTTCCCTGCTAATCACGAAGCTGGCTGGCTGCTGTGTGCCACGTTTAACACATGATCAGTGAGGCCACATAAAAATAAACAAACCACAATAACTGTCTCTTTGACAAGAAATTGAATCCTGGGAGTCACAGCCCTCTCCTCAACCCTTTTTAAAACACCGGATCTTAATTATCAGAGTATCATGAGGAGACTGCAGCCAGCAAGGAAGGAAGGCACTGGCTGATCTGTTTAAGCAAGTAGTAGTGACCAGACTCTTAGAGGATCCGTGATCTGCTCCTGTTATAGACAGTGGATCTAAGCCATGTTTAGTAAGATACCTCTGTGTACAGAATCAGAGAGACAGCAAATACAGGAAAATGGAAAAGTACTTAGTGTTTGCTTTGCTATTATTGTTCCCATTAAAGCTAAGGCAGGTGATGTGGCTGCTAGAACTGTTACAACCAATGCATTAGAGTCGGGCTGGCTGGGTTCAAGCCTCATCACTCCACTAACTAGCCTTGTGCCTCAGCCTCTGTGTGACTTGTTCATCTGACTTTGGACTCTGTTCAAACCCAAAGGTCAGCAATGAGAACAAAGAAGCTGTGTTTAAAACTGGAGTACCATGGCCAACACAGAGTGTACTCCATAAATAGCAACTAAAATCATTGTCACCCTCGTCATTATTTCCATCGAACTTTTCTTTAATCACAAAGAATCAGTTGCAGTTTTAATAAGATAGAAGTCAAGTAGGGGAAAACACACAATCCCGCTCTCTCTCTGAGGCATGACAACATATGCACTAATCTAAAGTTTTCCTCTCAAGAGACAGCATGTCACTTCTCACATTTCATTGGCTGAAGCAAGTCACACGACCATGTCTTTATGATTGTAATTACAAGCCAACACATTCCAGGGAATAGGAAAAGCAGGATGCCTGGAAACAACCCGATTTCCTCTAACATATATCTGATGCTAAGTTAGTACTGTTGTACTGGAAGATTCGCACATCTCACTGAAACATGCACAAAGGACCTGTTCATGAGCAGGAAGGAGGTTTAGATTGTAGTCGTGCCCATTCTGTCTCCAAGGGACCATGTTGTGTGTGTGGGTGTGTGTGTGTGATTTGTACAAGTGTGAGTCCATGTGGAGGCCAGGGTCTGACATTGCTGTGTCTTCCTAAATTGTTTTTTCCACCTTGTTTTGAAGTAGAGTCAATCCTAGAACTGTAGCTAATTCATGGGGTTAAGTTGACTGGCCAGAGAGCCTCCCTCCCCAAATCTGCCTGTCTTCAACCCCAAGCACAAGGGTTACAGATGTGTGTCATAATGCCTAGATTTTGTGTGGTGCTAGGGATCTGAACCCAGGTCGTCATGTCTGGGCAGCAAGCATTTTATCTACCTAACCATCTCCCCAGCCCTGGACCACATCTTATTAATACTTGTGTCACTGATATAGAGAAGCATCTGGTCACCTTCTGTAAGCAACTGGCCAAAGCATGAAGGACAGTTCTGGGGAGTATCCCTAAGGTGACAACAAGGGCTACTTCCCAAATTACTAGTCCTCACACAGACTCTCTGAGCATCACTCAAAAGTTGAAAGTCTTGGGAAGAAGAATCACCTTGACTACCATGGCTGCCATGTGAGCCAGGTCTTCAGGTTCTTTGCTAAATGATAACATCAGCAAATCAACTGCTTCCTGTGGTCCTTGTTCTCCTGGAGCTCTTCGATCAGCATATCCAGAGGAGTACTAACATTAGTGGAAGTAGAGGGCAGGAAAGCTTGGGAGGGAAGGGGCTAGCCAAAACCAAGACCGTGTGGGGAAAGATGAGTGGAAACCTATTATTTTGTAAGCTATTTAAAGATAGAGTTTGAATGGAGGTACCTCTCATGGATAGATAATGATGCTCCTAAAACCCACAAATTATTAAGTGAAATCCCAGGGTCAAGTGTGGAATAGTGTAACTTGAGTCAAGAAGACCTTAGAGGCTCCCAAACAGATTTTTTTTTTTCCCATTGCTTTTGCTAACTTACTGGAAACAGGTGGTAAGACTTTAAGTGTGGTTAGGACAGAGAAATTAAGGAGAAACTGTCCCACCCTTCCTCTGTCCTCCCTCTCTCCCTCTCCTTGGATGAGGGGAGCCTCCCACCTATCAACTCACCTTGGTTCATTAAGTCTCATGATGGCTAAGAGCTTCCTCTTGCACTGGGGCCCGACAAGGCAGCCCAGCTAGAGTAAGGTGTTCTACTAACAGGCAACAGAGTCCAGGTCAGAGACAACCCCTCCCCAGCTCCGCTTGCTAAGGTATCTGCATGAACATCAAGCTGTCTGTCATTTATATGTGTGTAGGGGGTCTAGGTCCAGTCTATATATGCTTTTTTTTTTTTTTGGATGGTGCTTCAGTATCTGTAAGCCTCCAGGGGTCTAGGTTGGTTGGTTCTGTTGATCTTCTTGTAGAGCACTTGTCCCCTCCAGATCCCTCTATTCCTCCTCCCTCTCTTATACATGACTCCCAGAACACCAATGTTTGGTTGTATGTCTCAGCATCTGTTTTGATCTGCTCCTGCGTAGGATCTTTCCTAGGATAGTTATTCTAGGTTCTGGTCTCCTTGGGTCTGTGGCTTGCAGGATGGTTATCCTATACTATATGGTTAATATCCACTTAGATGTGAGTATATAACGTAAGTATCTTTCTGGGTCTGGGTTACCTCACTCAGGATGAGCTTTTCTAGTTCTATCCATTTGGCTGCAAATTGCTTGATTTCCCTGTTTTTGATAGCTGAGTAGTACTTCAATGTGTTGTTTGTTTATTTGTTTGTTTGTCCATCCATTCGTCAACCCATTGTCCATTCTGGTTTGTTTCCAGTTTCAGGTGCTGGTCTAACTGGATGTCAACATGTAGAAGGGTGCAAATAGAGCCATATTTATCACCCTGCACAAAACTCAACTCCAAGTGGTTCAAAGACCTCAACATAAAACCAGATACAGTAAATCTAATATAAGAGAAAGTGGGGGAAAGATTTGAACTCATTGTCACAAGAGGTAACTTCCTGAACAGAACACCAATAGCTCATGCTCAAAGACCAACAATCAATAAATGGGACCTGATGAACCTGAAAAGCTTCTGTAAGGCAAAGGGCACTGTTATTAGACCATGTCAACTCTTTAAGCCAGGTGTGATGCCATGTACCACCCAGCAGGCAGATCTCTGTGAGTTCAAGACCAGCCTAGTCTAACTAGTGAAAGCCTGTCCCAAAGATAAAAAGAAAAAAAAAGTTAAGTATTTAACTAAAGATGAATATTGTTTAAGTCAATGTTTTGAAGATATCTTGTTTTTAAATAAACCCAATTTCCAACCTGTGTAGCTAATTAATGAAATTGTTTCATGCTAGTGTAGACAATCTTTGTTCATGAGAATATCACTTTAAACCACTAAAGGAAACCTTTACAAATACAAATTTTCTAAGCAGGTAAGCAGCCAGAAGAACAACCAATGCACTGAAAACCTACAATGGGAAAAATGGTGGTGAAGGGCTCCAGAAAAAGAACAGAGACTCTATATCTCTACTGAGTGTAGGCTCCTCTGTGTTGGGAGTCTGCAGTGTTGGGTCAAAGTCTTGCTGAGTGGAGCTTCACCAGCAGAGTCTAACCTTCACACAATGGAGGGGTGGATCTGTGAGTTATGAGTGTGACTGACTGCACAGGAGAGACTACTTAACCCAACCATCATTTGTTGTTTCTATGTCCACAAAATAAGAGAGTCAAGATTCTCCCTAGAAGAAAGCTGATGCCTGTGATTCAAAGCGGGAGAACCTTGCACAATGGACCTGACACATCAGGTAGGGATTTAGACCAGAGGACAAGCCTCACCGGTCTTCGAGTAAGTCCTCTATATGGGAAAATGAGTTGAGTATGTCCTGGGCTGAAGAGAGGAGGTGATGGGACAGCTTGTCAAGGATGAGAGAGAGAGATAGACTGTGCAGGTGGGAGGGTAATATACACACTCTGGCCCCAGTTATCCATTCTATGAGTTATGAAGGATCCTCCCAGAATCCTTAGCTAAGTCTACACTGCAATACCCTGGCCCTTGCCCTTCAGACCAGGGTGGGTAAGCCCTTGCTAAGGGCAATGGTAACTCTGGCCATACAATATCAGTCATTTAAATAAAAATTAAAGGCCAAGTTACAGAAAGGCTTTGAGATAAGAAAGGCTAATTTTTGAACACTGGAATTGAAACTCAGCTGTATTTGGGAACTGAAAATCAGTTACCCTAAAGATACATGAAATATTTTCTTTTTGTCCAGGTTTTCATAGATATTCACACAGACTGGTTTTGGAGCAATATAGAATAAACACTGTCCCTAATCTTGTCTCTCCTGCTAATGACAGCCCAAAGCCTCAAAGCACATCATTGAACCCTCAGAAATCTCTGAGAAGTGAGCAGAAGCAGACAAAGTGGGCAAGGATCCCAGACTCAAAGGATGAGCTACTGACGATTCCTTTAGGGATTTATAAAATCTCTTTGTGCGCCCCCCCCCCCCATATAGTTGCTGTGAATGCTAAGGCAACCTGTTCAAGAAATCAAGATAATGAGGAGATTTTCCGAGGGAAGAGCCCTATTGACCTTCCAGCCTGTGATTAGGCAAGTGCCAGCCGAGAGAAGGCTCTCTCACTTCCTGACCAGTGCAAATGGCCTGGGGTAGAGGCTGGGGAAACTTGGACTTTCTAACTAGGAAAGCATCTGGAAGGAAGATGTTCGAATCCAGAGGATGCAGGCAGAGATGAGCATCATGGTGAGGCAGGCAGGAGACAAAGATGTTTGAAAGAACATGGACTTCTAGCCGGGCGTGGTGGCTCATGCCTTTAATCCCAGCACTTGGGAGGCAGAGGCAGGCGGATCTCTGTGAGTTCGAGGCCAGCCTGGTCTACAAAGCAAGTCCAGGACAGCCAGGGCTGTTACACAGAGAAACCCTGTCTCGAAAAACGAAAAAAAAAAAAAAAAAAAGAACATGGACTTCTGTCTGGTCATCACAGTCCAGACTCTATAAATACTGAACTGTGAGAAGACACTTCCCTGCCTGGTGGTACACAGGCAGGAATGGCCAGAATAGTATTGTGAGTGCTTTAGAAGATGGACAAGGTCATGTAGGCTGAACTTAACTGGACTAATTAATTGTTTCCAAAGGCAATTCTTTTTTTTTTTTAGAAGATTTGAATAGAACTCAAAGTTTCACTCAGAATATTTCAAACATACAAGATACAACCTAAAATGACTTGGCAAACAGGACCAGGAAAGCCTAAAAAGCTCTCAAGAGTAGACTTCTATGCTGTAATCTCTAACAATGGAAAGATGACATCATATTTTGTTGATTTTTTAATAATGCTTGGCCTCAAGCATGCTATACCAGCACTGTGCCACAGAACTAGAGCCTAGCCTCCAATGGATGTTTTGAAAGGGAATTGAACTGCACAATATGAAGACACAACTTCTGAAAATTTTCCCAGTCTACTTTTCATTTCCAAACTGCCTTGCATTCTAATGGATTTCATCTCTTCTACAGCTTTTTCCTCGGCTGGCTCCAAATGGTCAAAGGGTGAGAAAGATAAGACCAGATATATATGAAGTATCATATGAGAAAAGAGATTGGATTAAAAAATTGAAACATTTCTCTTTTGCTCATGGCTGATGCTTGCAAGTACCTTGAAACTGCAGAGCAGGCACTGGGAAAGGGACCACTCAATCCCCTGGAGCCCATATTGCCCTGTTCCAGATGGAGGCAGGGTCTCAGCTAATCTGGCCTTCTGTTTGTAGGTGGAGGTAGAAGGATGGGAAGGGTGAAAATGAGAGTTTCTATTGAAATACATTAAGTTAAAAAAATGGTAAAAGTCCTTCATATCTGTACTGATGGGAAGTGGGGAGTTAGGTGATACTACTGACCAGTGTGAGAGAGTAAGACAGTGGATCTAGAGGAATCCAACAATACTAGTGTTCTTCAGCTCAGTGGCCCAGTGTACACACCCTCTCAAAGGTGCTCAGATTTCAGGATGGGACTACTTGCAGAAAAAGAGTGTAATACATGGAAATCTAGAGGAGACCATGTTGTAAACAGAATAATGAATGGTATTTTTATGTAGAGTGAGACCAATTCATTCACCAAAAAAAAAAAACCTTGGATATGCAGGTGTGTTTCCCAAACACTGAAGGAACCTCTGCCCAACACGTGAACACACACACAAGAGAAAGAGAGAAAGAGAGAGAGAACTCTCAAAAAGCCAAGAAGATTAACACTGCTGTGATTATTTTCATTTCAAAGAGGGGACACTTAAAATATTTACTCTGGTGTCTCCTTCAAGTGGGGACCACCTCAGGGCATTGAGGTTTTTTTTTGTTTTTTTTGTTTTTTTTATTTATAAATCATTAACCACGGAGCCAGCAAGGGAGAGTTCAGAGCCCTTGTCAATGTAAGATCATCTGAGGTAAATCATCTGAGAGAGGGTGATGTTAGTCAATATACTTAGGCTCAAGGCTGCAGGAAGTCAAGTGCAGAAAGAAGGGAGCGGGTGGTCCCTAGGCTGTAGAGGTGGGTGCTCTGAGTGGTCCCTAGGCTGTAGAGGTGGGTGCTGTTCTTCCCAACGTGAGCTTCTGGGTGCCTCAGAGAATTGAAGCCATGTCCTGTCACTCTCTCCTGTTTGTCTTCACTCCATTTCCAGGGCCTTCGACTAGATGTGACAGGTAACGGGAGGGGGTCATCCATCTGCCTCCTGGGCTCCACTTCCTCATTATGGAAGCTGCAATTTCATCTCAGATGGGTGGTATAAAGCCTGTTGTCATATTTTATGTGATGATATTAACTCTGCTATGGAATTATACCCTGAGAATGCCCCAGAGCCGGCTCAATAAATAGCCATTTATCAGATGCAACCCATAATCTCCTTGTTGCCATGACCCATCTTGTAATTTTCCCTTAGCTGACATGCTACAAATGAAGAGTGTACTTAGATTTCAGTTATGAGATTTAAAATACAAATGTGGGTATAAAAAAGCTAAGCCCTTCAAAAAGAAACCAGGGAATTTCCACATTAAATTCTAAGGAATTTGGTCTATCTGCTTTATAATTAGGCAAAGATCCTGAGACACTTGTCCTGGCCTCCCACATGAAGTCCTACCCACCAAACCCGTGAGTGAGATCTCTCCTCTTACCTTCTCTGCTCTGGTTCCTCTCTCACCCCATAAAGCATACATTTCTCTTTTCCTTCATAGACTGCCTCTGCAAGCTAAGGACCTCATTGTGCTCAGGGACAACATGATATAAGCTTTACAGCTATGGAATAATTTTTCCCATAAAAGCTAACAGGGCATCAGTGTGTGTTAGAACCATATCACTATGTAGAGACCTCACACGTGTTTCCAGTTCATATCTGAGGAGTCTAAGGCTCAGAACACAATACTAAAAGTTACAGTTAATAATTAGAGCCCGGATTTGAATCAAGACCAACACTCTGGATTACTTTTTGCCTGGTTGCTGTAACAGTAGCAAATAGTGTGGTTTTAAAGATAGAAATATATTCTTTCAAGGTTCCAGAGACCAGAAATCTGAAGATAAGGTGCAGTCAGGGAATACACTTCTTCTGGAAGCTCTAAGGGAAAATCAGGTCCTTGCTGCTTCTAGGTTCTAGAGGCCATTGTGCATCCTTTAGTTTATGACCTCACTGGTCTGCTCTTCCCACCCCCTCACCACCATTATCACCACCACCCATAAGGATCTCCCATAAAGATCATGTGGTTACACTGAAGCCCATCCAGATAATCTGGGCTTAACTCTTGCTCTCAACTTATCACATCTTTGGCCATGTATAATAGCATTCATCATTTTTAGTTGTTTGGTGGGCTTTAAGGGGCTTCTCTTAGCCTACCACAGACTACAAAGGTGTCAGAGTCCCAAGGCTAGAATCCCCATCACTATTCACACATAAGACATCCTTGAACTTGGGAAAACAGAAGTAGGGACTGCCAAGCCTGCAAAATACAAGTTGCCCCTCAACCTCCCCACCCCCATCAACCTTCATGAACATAACATTTCCAGGGACCCCAAGATTACAACAAACTCCTTTAGATTCAAGCTTGAAACCTTATAAAGAAAACAAGATGTCCAAGAACACTACCAGTCACCTCATTCCACATGTGCTTCCTAGATAGCCTTAGCTTCTCAGAGCCATACAAAGAGGACACACACAGCAGGCTGCATCTGACCACCAAGGTGAGATTTCATGCTTCTTCACCTATGTGGTTACAATGACATAGAGAGGGGCTTTGAGATGCCCTTGAAGCAGTTCTTTTTTGAGATTTTCTCTGTTGGGCAGAGGAGCAATTGGACAGAAAAATGAAGCACTTAATTAATTACACATATGTCTTTCTACATAATAACTTTGACATGCTGATTAGTCATAGAAGCCAATCATCCAGAAATCCCTTTATACATGAAAATTGTCAAATCTGCTTCCTTGATGCCTTTGTTTGTCACCATCTTCCTATCACTTGGATCTCTCCAAAAACATTTTGTTTTTCTTAGCAGAAAAGACTTTTCTGTAACCTTTTAAAAATGCTTATTTTTCAAAGATTTTTGTGTCAACATTAACAGATACTTTTGAAAGGATTGAAAAATATTGTCCATAATTCCACCAACCTAGCAAACAACAGTTTCATGCTGATAAAGAAAGGCTAACCTGGGTGATCATCACAGCACTCTTGCATCAACAGCTGGAGGCCACATACAAAAGATAAACAGAAAAATATTTGCTTTTCAGTTGTGAGGCATAGATCTATTGCGTGATTTAATTAAAGCACTTAGGTACCCTGGCAACACTCATATGAGCAAATAGATCCTCATTGTGCTTTAGCACCTGAATATGTTAACAGATAAGAGAAAAATAAGTAGGCAACAGCCTGGAAAATTCCAAGGTACTGGAAATATTCATTTGGACTCATTGAAGGCTTAATGCCAGGGCGTTGGCGTATGAGGTCCAATATGGTCTTGGTGATGATTTTGTGTTTCCCAGTGCAGGAGAACTTCCACAGGGTTCACATTGACTTTCAAGTCATCTTTCCCCACCACCTATTGAGTCAGTGATTGCCAACTTTAGGGTTACCATTATGTACTGCAGCTAGAGTCCCTCCTATACTCCCAAGGAAGATAGTAGCATAAGAAACATAAATCAAATTCAAATGATTGTTTCCTATTTTATGGACACTGTCAAGAGAACATAACCGAAGATAATTACAAGTTCATTGCAGGGGAAAATTGTATAAGGTATGGGGGCTATCCTGATAGTGATGTCCAACTCTATTCCTGAAATACAGGACTCAGCACATTCTTGGGGTGCTCTCATATTGCTATTGGCTGTCATGACTAAGACTGGCCGCTGTTCATTCACTCTAAGTTATAAAGGAGCAACCCAAAGCCCTTCCCACAACCCTGTGTTCTCAACCTTCCGAATGCCTCAACCCTTTAATGCAGTTCCTCATGTTGTGGTGACCCCAACCATAAAATTATGTCATTGTTAATTCATAACTGTAATTTTTCATTACTATGAATCATAATGTAAATATCTGATATTCAGGATGGCAGTAGTGACCCACAGATTGAGAACCATTGGCGTGGAGGCTCCCAGAGCAGACAGCCATGCTTCCTGGATGTTCACTGTGTGTCTTGTGACAAAGGAAAGAAGCTAGTCAGCTTTCCTGGAGCACCTCAACCCTCTAATTATGCCTAGATGGCTCCTGTATGTGCTTAAAAAAATTGGATCTCCTTGTTTGGATCACTGTCTTGGGGTGCACACACATACAAAAGGAAAACCAAACAATGGAGAGTAAGTAAACTCACAAATGATTATACCGATCACCATCAAGTAAGAATAGCAGCAAATATGATTAAAGGAGGTATGTCTTGTTTTTCCACTTTTTGTTTAGTGAAGTTGGAACAGCAGGATGATGCATGGGATAGGCCTGAACTAGAAAGGGCAGGAGATTCAGGTCCTCTGTGTTACTGTAGGCAAAGCAGAGTCCCCTGCCCACTCTGCTTTCCTCTTTAACATGGGTGCGCTAGCTGGGTAGCTAAAAGGTAGTCTTCAGCTCTAAAAATCTGACACCTGTTTTATAACATCAGAAGTACTTAAAACAAGGTTGGACTATAGAGTAGTAAATCTAGTTAAAAAAAAAAAAAAGAATAGGTAACTCTGAGCACTGACTGTATTCAGCTCTATCCTGGCTAACGTGCATGGCTGACACATGGAGGAGATTACAGTATATTTGCATTGACTGTTTTGGTTTCACCTGATAGTTACTTTCAGAGTAAGAGATGTATCAAATTCAGAGGGACTCTTGGAAATCCGAACAACCAGCCACAGAGTTGGGGTGACCTAGGGTGTGGCCTCTGGGCTCTAAGAGAGTGCTTCCTGATCACAACCACCTCTCCCCTTCCCTTTTCTCACTCCCTACCCTCAGGTTTTCTAGATTTTTGGAAGCAGGTACCATTTTGTAATCTATGCTAGCCACAAAACCACTATGTAGTTAAGGCTAGACTTGAACTCCTGATTTTCCTGCCTCCTCCTCCCAAATGCTACGTACATACATGTTGGTGCTACAGTTTTTTCCTTTCTCTCTCTCTTTCTCTCTCTCTCTCTCTCTCTTTCTCTCTCTTTCTTTTTTAAATCTTTGAAAATTTAATATATGTGTATAATATATCTGAATCATATCAGTCCTTTACTCCCGTATTCCAACTCCCTCAGGATCCTCTCAACTTCATGGTTTTTTAATATATATTTATTTTTAACATTTTCATTCGTTCTTTGGGAATTTCACATCATGTATCCCAATCCCACTCATTTCTCAGTCCTTCTACATCCACCCTCTGCACAACTTGCTCCTCTATTTTTTTAAGGCTTATTTTGTGTATATGAGTGCTCTGTTTTCATGCATACCAGAAGAGGGAATCAGATTCCATTACAGATGGTTGTGAGCCACACCATGTGGTTGCTAGGAATTGAACACAGGACCTCTGGAAGAGCAGCCAGTGTTCTTAATCCCTGAGCCATCTCTCCAGCACTCCCACCCCCTGCTCATCTACTAATTGCAGCCTTCTCTCAGACCAGTCACTGCTGTCACAGCTGCTGCATCTCCAGTTCCTGTATTTGTACCACCCCATCCTCCATCTTTCCCACCTCTCCATCACATACTCATTCGTCATAGTGGCATTAGGTGCTGTGGTGTGACACACAGTATACCCTTTTGACCAAAGAGCTTTACTTGCAAATGTTCATTGCAATGAGTCCTTGATCTGGTTCGAGGCCTCTGGCATTTGCTACACCATCAATACTGGACCCTCACTGGGACTCCTCTTGATTATCCTTCAATTGCCCAGGGTCATGGAGATCCTGTGGCTATGGTTCTGCAGGACCAGCCCCTTCACATGCTCCAACAGCTCATTGATGGAGTAAATGTTGGAGTGGGTCACCTCAATGCCCTACATCTGGGCCTGAGTAGTAGCTGAGTTGGTCAGCCTGGGTCTCCACTGGACTTCCCCTCCCCCAAGTGAGGGGGAGGGCCAGCTCTCCCTTGCTGGGGAGTGGGGGTGGGGGAATGTGCGGTGGCCAGCTCTACTGCACCTACACCATCGGGGCCAGCTCTCCCACGATGCCTTGGTGAGGGGTGGTACAAACTCCCTTGTGTTGACCCTGTCTATGCCATGGCTGCCAGTGAGTGAGGGGTGGGGCCAGCTCTCCTCTGGGTGGTGAGGGGTGGGGCCAGCTCAGCACAGCACTTGGACATCAATGTGGCCTCAGGTGGCAACCCAGACAGAGGACGTCCACATTCCACACAGGCTTCAGACATCAACACAGACCCCTGGTTGCAGTAGGGTCACAGACCTAGACCCAGACATGGCCTCTGGGGCCAGCATGGCCCAGAAGTGACAGTTCAGGCCACTCAGAACAATTTGGCCCACATCAGCAGCAGCATGACCAGACATTACCATGGCCTAAGGTGGCTTTGCAGGTTCCTCATACCAGCCTGTTCTCCATCATCATGATGTCGCCAGTTCTACCTCTTTCCACAGCCTACAAACCACTCTGCTTCTCTTTACTCTCCCATCTTTCCATCACATATAGTGGCACTGACTGCCCCAGGGCTTAAGGGCCAGGGACTGGGCCCTTGGGTGTATTCTGGTAGGCAGGTGCTTCTAATATATTTTTTACAAAAAAAAATTTAACCCACTGAGTCAGTTAGTGTTGCCCCTATGTGCATGGATATGAGGGTCTCCAATGGGGCCAGGGGAAGCCTACCACTGGCCACATCTCCAAAGAAAAGTAACTGCCACTCCCCTAGCAACCTTCAAGTGTCAACAGCTCCTCAGCCAAGGGCAGGCCTCAGGAACCCCAAGCTCACTTCACAATGGACTTTTTAACTGGCTTGGTCTTGCTAGTGCTATCATTTCTGGTTGGCTCTATTCTTTTAATAGCATCTGTTCCTAGTAGATCTTCCAACACCCTGTACAAATAAACTACTCTTGTCTTTTCAGACTTGAGATTATGTGGTCCAAACATCTGCTCAAGGAGTCACAAAAACCAAGTGCTTGTCTTTCTCTCACAGTGATTGTCAGACTGGCTTTCTAGATCAGTCACCACCATGGCAGAGCTCACTTCTGAACAAAACTTCTTATGCAGACATTCTTGGTCTCTTCATCATAATTTTCAGCCTCTCTGTGAAGGCCAACACCTTTCTCACACAGGTGAGGTCTGATTCTGTCTTGTGTGAATTGTGCTCCTTTGAATATCTGGGTCCCGTGGAGTATTAGTGGCCCTTTGAAGGCTTCTGTCCGAGTTCCCCAAGATTCCCAGAGAACCCTGAATTCTCTTAACTCTGTAGACAGCCAACACTTGTCTTTGAACACCTTCCACATGTCACAGTGCTACCCCAGCCCTGGTGGCTCAGTATGATGGCTAGGGGGAGCTGCTGTAATAAAGCCTCCTGTAATGTGTCTTCCCCAGTATCTTTTCCACCAGGCACTCAAAACAGCTTGTGTCTTCACAGAAACTTTGAGTGGTCAGCCATTTCTCTGCCTACACTATACAATTCAGTCTTTGAAACTAAACACAGAGTGTCATGTTAACATCTGTCAAAACTCATTTCACTGATGTTACAGAGCACTACTCTTCCAAACAAAGGCCCTTGTGGATTGTGACTCTATCGTCCACCTTACTAGCTATCAGACCCTGTCAGTGTCATCTAGAAATGGCTCAGCAACCTCATCCTTGACCAGGTAAGTCACTGAGAAAGTGTCGTGCAAGGGAATGGTGTGAGGCTAGGCGACATAGAACCTTCAACTTTACAAATACAAAGTACTCAGTTCAGATACAATGTATTATTCCTGAGTTTCTAGGCTGGCAGTAAACTGTCATCAAGAGTCTCAAGATGAGCCAGGTGTGGTGGTACATGACTTAATCCCAGCACTCTGGAGGTAGAGGCAGATCTCTGTGAGTTCAAGACCAGCTTGGCCTACAAACTGAGTTCCAGGACAGCCAGGGCTACACAGTGAGACCCTGTCTAAACAAACAACAAAAACAAAAACAAAAAATGTCCCCAGCTCCAGCTGCTTCACTTGTGTGCTGTTCTGTCTTGCTGTTGCCTGTGTTGGCGGTATCACCCTGAGATCCTACCCTACTCCCATGCAGAATTAGCTGCTTTGCTGAAAAGATCACGGAGTATGATAATTTATCTTTCAGGTCATCTTGATTGGATTTTGGATCACCTAGGATATTGGTGAGGCACCTCTCTGGGTAGTTTGAAAAAGGCGTTTCCAGAAGGTATCAACTGAGAGAGTGGAACCCCCAACTCACCCACCCTGAGTGATACTGGCACCTTCATACAGGATAGGGCTCAAGACAGAACAAAGTGGGGAGAAAGTGAAAATACAGTTTCGTGCCAGTGTCACCTTCTGCTCTGTCATAACACATGGTGTTCTACAAATCCCTGTTCAATATGATGGACTAAATCCTCTGAATGCCCAAAACCAAATAAGTACCATGGCTTCAAGTTGTTTCTATCAAGTGTGTTGTTACGGCAATGTGACAAAAAACTGATGTGAGGGGATTCAAGATGGCGGCGGCCTATGCGGGCATATTTTGATTTCGCAGTTAACAGTCACAGGGCGGTGAGTGTTGCAGGACACTGTACAAATGGCTCGACCCCCCC
>CAJQZJ010033071.1:3307344-3336935 GCA_907164525.1 Lophiomys imhausi | reverse complement strand
TGTGTGTGTGTGTGTGTGTGTGTCTGTGTGTGTGAGTGTGTGTCTGTGTGATAGGAGAGCTAGTGCTAGAACACACTATATCTTTGCAAAGGTCACAGGCTATGACATTAGAGCACCCATTCTGTGCAAGCCGCTCTACTGAGTTTTATATGGGCTGCCACATCTACTGCCCATTCTACATACAGGAAACTGAGGCATGGAGTGGGCAATTTCAGCGCTATGTGGCTGGAAAACTCGCGACTTGAACTCAAGCAATTTGACCTCGGAGTGCATAATGGAAAGCATGTCCCCATCCTGTCCCCTTGTCCCCCACTCTCAGCTCCACCCTCTGGATCCTCGAGCAGCTGGTGGCAAATATGGAGGAATATGGAAACCATTTTCTCCTGAGACACTCCACCAAAGAGGCTGTGGTGCGGTTGCCAGTTCCCTGAGAATGGGGCTCTCAGAGCCACCTGTCTCATCTCGACTCAGTCAGCGCCGTCACCAGAATCAATATTCATTACAGCCGCGTGCATGAACAAAAGTTAATCATGAGGAGGGCCCAGAGGCTGCTCCCAAATTGGCTCTGCTCAAAAGGGAGGACAACATTGACGACACATTGAGGGAGATACACCAGATAACACCTTTCTTCCTCTCTGCCAGAGGAAGATGAAGCACAGCAGAAACTCCTACTCATATGACTGGGTTTAAAGTGCTCCACATCCCCCCATCCCTCCCTCCTCATAGTTCTTCATATGTAAAGTATTTTCTACTCGGAAGACAAAGCAAGACTAGATTAATGGTAGGGCTACTGACCCCTATCTATAGAGGGCCTTGGCCTCTCATGAAAATTCTTAATAGAGTTCTTTCCCTTTAATTGCACGCCATGATCTTTGGGGGCCCATCCATCTCTATGGATGCTCCAGGCGCTAGCCTCTCTTTGTAATATGGCTCTGCCTGAGTGTGGAATCAGCTGATGAAGGCAGGGGTCCCAAGGCAGTACACCATCTGGCCAAGGTCATGGGTGGCAGATTACCAATTAGGAAGCATGGCCAGGAGGATGTTGTGTGGCTGGGGTCCAGGAATGGATGGTAGGGTAGAGCAGCCATTAGTAAGGGAAGTGGTGTAGGTGTTGCTGCAGATTAGTGCATGAATCTCTGCTCCCAGGGGACCCTGCATGAGGTCTTAAATTTGGTCACTGGGAGATTTCAGAGGTGGAAAATGAAGCAACTTTATTAACAGATGTAAATGACTCAGAACAGTGTTTCTCAAACTTTCATGAGCATATAGCTTACCAAGGAATTTTTCAAGAATATAATTTTGGACTTAGTGGGTCTGACATGGGTCTAAGAGTTTGCACTTACTAAAATTCAGAAAGAAAAAAAAAAGATAAAATCCAGAATCCAATGTTGTTGGCCCATAGACCATTCTGACACAAGGTCTTAGAGCCTATGTGGTCCTCTGCTTCTCCTCTAGAAGGCTTCATCTACAATAATCTACATCACTGAAACCAGGTTTATACAGACCTCCTTCTATGCCAGATGTTTAGAGTAAATGGGGTCCCTTTTGTATACCAGGTACTGGGCCAAGTGCTCAGGTAGAGGCAGTGTGATCCTGCCTAAGGGAGAATTTATAGTCAAGCAAAGTAAACTGAGTAAAGCAATGGGCCCAGGGGTGCTATAGAATACATGAGAGGGGGGACAAGGTTCTCAGTGGTGTCTGAAGCCAAAAAATAAGATGCTAGTGAAAAGATTTGTAATAGATGCTTGTGTTCTAGTCATTTGAGGCCAACTATAAATCCTAACATCTCAAAGAGTCAAACAACCAGGGGTCATGCTCTTCCTCATGTGATAGGGGCAGAAACAGAAACATTAAGGGAAGTGTTACTTCCAAAACCCAAATCTAGAATGGAATCTGGCTGTATCATTGGTAGGAGGAGATGAAGGAGCATCACAAGGAGATATGGTCAAAAATGAGGGAAATTCAGTAGGCCAGACAGCATGTTTTCAAGAGATGAATCAATCAATGCACTGGCAATACAACTACTACCAATGAGGCAGAGGGGATGTTAGAGATTAATAGCTTTATCTGCATGCCTGGTGTACCTTACCTGCTATCTAGCTACGCCAAAGACTTTTCACATCAAAGTCCTTCTAAAGAAATATGCCCCTATGGGTCTCCACATTGGCGTCAGATAGAAGATATTGTAGCCTTGGCTGGAGCTGGTAAGTACTATGGTGCTACAAAGAGAGGCAGAGCGAGAAAAAAAAGTAAAGTTACCTTTGTAGATGTATTCCCAGTCTTTGACTCATCAAGATACAACTCAACGAAGTTCCAGATGACCAGCTGCTTTGGGAGCAAAGCCAAGAGACAAAACAGTGTTTCCTATGGCTGCTGGCCATAGAAAGCAGAGGTGCTGTTTTTGGAGTAGATGGCGACATGGATGTCTACATGGAAGGCCTCTGACTGTCTTTCAGGCAATCTGGAAAAGGCTGTACGTGATACCATTCTATTCATGAAGCAGTAGGTGACCGTTGAACATCATCACTACATTAATGACAAGGAAGTCAGGGAGTGGAGTGAGATGGTGGACTGCTCAAACAGCCTACCTCAGAGGAAAGGCTATGCTTTTGAAAATTGAAGGGTGAATGACTGAATACCCATTACAGGGACCCCTTACTCATGATGATGGCATTCAGGAATCAGAGAAGATGCTAAGAGGGGTATTTATGCCACTCCTGAAGACACCTTAGAAGAACCACGTAAGATGCAAAGGGAGCTAGCAACTTTCCAGGCCAGGAGGCAGCAGCCCCATTCCCTCCTTACGACTCCTCTCTATTATTGTGAGTCTAACCACACATTCCCAGGCTTATCTTTAAAAATGATTGTCAACTGGGAATGATTTGGTCCTCTGCAGGACACTACTTAGAAATGCCTGGGACATATTTGAGTGATCAAGACTGGGATGAGAGGACTACAAACCAAGTATTTCACAATGCACAGGACCACCCCAGCCTCCAAACCACCACCATTACCATCAGCCCCTGCTCCAAAGCATCAGTAGTTGTGTTGAAGTAACAAGCTTTAGATGAGTCTTGTCCATTTCCCAGTTATGGTCACATTGCAAAGTCTGAAAACTCTCAGACTTTCAGGCTCCCATCCTTCTCTTTAATTCATCTGAATTCCTAAAAGTTCACTCTTGGGTATCTTAAATTCTTCCTTCAGAATTATCGTAGAAACAGTTCTGGAATAGCCTTCAAAACCAAATGTTCCACCTGCATTTCTCTCTTACTGGAAAATCTTCATCCAATTTCCATTCCAAATTCCTTATTTTCTTCCCTCCCATTCTTATTTCTGAACTGGTTTTTCTGAATCTCATGTTGTTTGTTTTGAAGAACAGAAAGACTCAGACCACTAAGGGTGGTGAAGTATGCTGACAGTGCTAGCACTCAGGAAACTGAGATGGGATATAGTAACCAGTTGGAGGCTAACCTGAACTAGAGATAGAGACCCTGTCCTGTCTCAAAGGATGAGAAAAAGAAAGGAAGGAAGCAGGTCAACCAAAAAACAAACGCAGACACCTCTGGGTTAGAATTCTCTGTTAATATTCCCTACAGTCCACATAAGGAAGATTTACCCAAGATCCACTGAAACAGGGTACTTCCAGGGACATTTAAATTCAAAACTAAAAGAGTAGCCCTTGACAGAGGAGATTGTGGTGGGGGTGGGGTGGGATTTTGCTGATTTTCAAAATGGGAAATTACACATCTGTGCCTCGACTGAGTTCCCTTAACTATTTTGATGATGGTCACAGAAGATGCCCAAGGTCATGGGACTTCTCAAGCTAGAACATATTTCCTGAAAACTAAAGGCATGGCACTGAAAGCGAGGCACTGAAGGCTTGGCTCCAGGATCTGTCCAGCTCCAGACTCAAGTCAGCACCCCAAACTAGATAGGAACCAGAAGCTAGAGTAGAAGCAATTGATAATTAGTCAGCAGGGATATAGTTGGGAGACCAGCTGGGTTGCAAATTGGAAGCTAATTCAACAGGATTTCTGAGTCCCCTTTTGTTTTTTCCTTGAGGCTTAGCAACCCCTTACACTATCTCCAACAGGCAATCAGCATCATGGTGCCAACACTTTACTCACAAATCCTCAATCTTTGAAATAAAATTTGAATCACTATAGAACTTAAATAACTTCTTCAAGGCCAAACAAAATAGTAATGGACACATGTATATGTACTTGGGAAAGGAGTCCAGGATTGGAATAATTTGAGGAAAAGAAAACTTTGCAATGACAAAACCTATTCTAGGTCCCAGAGTGTCTGAGGAGAAAGACAAGCCATTACCCAAAGAGGGATGACAAGTTCCACTTCCCTGCCAGATGAGTCTCATAACAGAGACCATATAGTGGATTCCCCACCTTTCCTGTTTCTTTAATGTCACCTCTTAGAACTACATACAGTCCAAGTTTCTTGCTCCTTCAGTTGCTGGATATAACTTTTGTATCTTTGTTTGCCAAGATGTCTATTTTTATCCCCATCTAAACCTACTTCCCTGACTCTTTCAAGTTCTTGCCTTCCCACTCCTGCTTTCAGGATTGTCACCACAAAAGTGCCATGTACATGTCTAGAAACCTGCCTGCCCCTTGGTCACACAAAGCTTCTGCTATCACTTTCTTCTTCCCCACCCTTTTGTGTGTTAGTCACAAAGCTTCCAGGAGGAGGCAGTGTTGCCCTTGTAGATGGTCTCGCCTTCTTGCCTCCTCTCATGGCCCCCAGTCATTGTGTGTTCTTAAGGTTTGTGCTGAGTTTGATGGCAACATAGAGAACTCTCCTTCCCTTGCTTCTGTGGCTCTCAAAAGTTTTGTCTTCAGAGACACAAAGAGAGGCTTGTGTAAACAAAGAATTGCAGAGTTCAAATCTTTCTTTGGAAAACAAGCTTTTTAGTTTTCTAAAATAAGCAGTGTCTACAGAGATGCAACTCTATCCAAAACATATATTACTTTTTCTATTCTGTTCTTCGAGTTTCTCTCCTTCTGGTTACACTATCTCAAGCATCTCATTTCCCAATGATAGGCTTTCCTTTTCAAAAAATTGGTTTATGTATCTATTTTAGGATATTTCCAAGAATAACTTTTATGAGTACTTATGTTCCTCTCCCATTTCTTAGGCTTACAGTTCCTTACAACGTGATTGTTTTAAAGACCTCGAGACTAATAGGACAGAAATTGAATCTGAAATTATGTTTGAGTTTCTTTGAATTTTTCACTCTATCACATGACCTGGAAATGATTTCTTCCTAAGGAGACAGTAGCAGGAGGCACACTTCCCTCTTCTATATCTGTCCCTGGGAATGTCAGGCTTGTTTCTGTTCAGGATCCTATTCATATGCATCCTGTCAAATCTCAAAGGAAACTTGCCAGCTTTCAATGGATACAGACGAATTTCATATTCAAATTCCATCTTGGCTTCTGTATTAGTTACTCTCTATTGCTCTGATAAAACACCCTTATCAGGGCGAGTTGCAAAAGGAACAGCTTATTCGGGCTTACTGTTCCAGAGGGATAGGTGTCCATCACTATTCCTGTGGGGAAGGATCAGGCAGACATAGTAACTGCAGCCGCAAGCTGAGAACACACATCGTAAACCACAAGCCTGAAGCAGAGAGAGAACTGGGGATGATGTGTGGTTTTAAATTTTCAACCATCAGTGACATACTTCTCCTTGCAAAAGCACAATTCCTAAGCCCACCCAAACGGCATTCACCAACTGTGGTATACAAACACTGAGCCTATGGGGGACATTCTCGTTCAAACCACAACAGCCCCTTAGCAGGCTTCCTTACTGGAAAGCACTTGCTATATTTGGGAGGACAAAATTCATTTTATTTCCCAGGCTTTGCTTACGGCCAGGACCTTGCATGGAATTTTTTTTTTTTTTGGTTTTTCGAGACAGGGTTTCTCTGTGTAGCCCTGGCTGTCCTGGACTCACTTTGTAGACCAGGCTGGCCTCGAACTCACAAAGATCCGCCTGCCTCTGCCTCCCAAGTGCTGGGATTAAAGGCGTGCGCCACCACCGCCCGGCTCCTTGCATGGAATTTAGGCTGTGCCATTTACACACATGAGCAAGATTTTAGTATCAGTAGTGAGGCTAGGGGTCATCTTCTTGCTGTGCTAGCTGCTGTTGCTGGGAATAAGGTCAGGGACTTAGAGTATGTCCTGCAATTGTGTCAGTCCCTCAACTCCTGGAAATAAGAGGCAGCAGAGGGCAAGGCAGTTGAGGCTGCAGACCCTTGATTAGCTGGCATAGCAGCGTGTTCCTGAACTCAGTAGCTCTTGCTTTGTCTATCTGGAGGTACAGTCTAGAATCAACCCCTTTGGTCCTTCCAGTGACAAAATACTAACTCATCTCTTGTATTGAATTCTTTCCTGCTTCTGTTTTGTGTATTGAGCCCTGACTCATATGAGGTCATAAGTAATGAAGAAACTCCTACCTTATCTGGATCTAGATGCAGAACCCCAGTGGTACCAGGGAATGAAAGGTAAAAAAGGGGGTGTGGCAGGGCCAGGAAAGGGGTGTCTGCTAAGACTGGGTTATAGGGAGCACTCAGAAAGTCTTCATGAATTTGGACAAGGTTGTGGGGTTTTTTTAAGTATATAATTAAGTGGAATACTGTAGAAAGTTCCTAGTGCCTAGTTCCTACTCTCAGAGTTGAAAACAAGGGTGGGCTTAGACTACACAGCGAACAGAATTACTTATTAATCTAAGTCACTTACCAGATAGATAAGAAGAGGAAGCATGATTGTTAACATGTAACTTAACAGGACCCAGGATCACTTAGGAGACAAACCTCTGGGCATATTTGTTGGGGGGGTTTCTAGAATGAGCTAATTGAGAAGGGAAACCCTACCTATTCCATGGTCTGGAGTCCCAGAGTGAATTAAAAGGAGAACGCAAGCCAGCACCAGCAGTCGTCTCTCTCTCTCCTCCTTCCTGCAGGTGCAGTGTGACGAACTGCTTCACACTTCCACCCTGCCTTTCCCATCATGACTGTGTACCCTCAGACTGTGAGCCAAGATAAATCCTTCCTGCCTTCCTTAAGTTACTTCTGTCAGAGACTTTGTCACAGCAAGGAGGAAATCAGCCAATGCAGGAAGTAGGAATCATTTATTAAGTATCTATCACATTCTGTAAGTGAGAGGGGGAAGGGATGAGAAGCGAGGCTAAGGCTGTGCAAAAGCATGGAGTCACGTGACATACACTCTTAGGCTTTCTGTCCAGGATGACACTCATGCTGAGAAGTCCAATTTTCCTGCTGCATCACCGCAGGTCATTGGGGTAACTATTGTGCAGTGTATTTCATTTCTAGGGCCTGCTGGTGCAATGGCTAACCGTGGCTGTCACCCTGACACACCTGGGAAGAGGGAACCACAACTGGAGAACACCCTCCATCAGACTGCCCTGTGGGCATGCTAACTGATGTAGGAGGACCAGCTCACTGTGGTTAGTATAAGTGGTCAGGCAAGTGGACCCCGGGCTGTATGAGAAAGGTAGCTAAGCAAAAGCTAAGCTGCAAGTCGGTAAGAGCATTCCCCATGCATCCTGGCTCTGCTCATGCTTGAGTTCCTGCCCTGACTGGCCTCAACAATGGACTGTGATCAGAATATGTAAGCCATATAAATCCTTTCCTCTCCAAGTTGCTTTGGGTCACAGTGTTTATCACGGTAACATGACAAACTAGGACAACTGGAAAGTCATTTCTGCTGTTCAGGGTAAAGTCTGCTTCATAGTATCTGGAAACTGCACAATGCTGACATAACTATTTTGTAAAAGAAACAAATTGGAGGGATGGAAGGAGGACAGTTAAAGTTTGCGGAAAAGCTGGAGATTAAAATGTATAATACTCTGTTGAACAATAGCGTAAGGACCAAGCAAAAGCACCCCACTCCCAGGCCACTAGGAGAAGGGCACAATGGCCTTAGATGACCGGGAGACATTGGCCAGCACTCTCCAGGACGTTGCAGCCTACTACATAGAACCTACTTGTCCTGGCTCTGGTTTTGTCACGTTGACATAAGCTGGAGTCATTTGAGAAGACAGAACCACAGTTGAGAAAGTGCCTCCATGAGATTGGCCTTTAGATTGGGATTTTCTTAATGAGCGATGTGAGGGGGGCCCAGCCCATTGTGGGTGGTGACATCCCTGGGCAGGTAGCCAGCCCCTGGAAGTACATGAAAGCAGGCTGATGGGCGTGGTGTCTATGCCTTTGATTCCAGCACTTGGGAGGCAGAGGCAGGTAGATCTCTGTGAGTTCAAGGCCAGCCTGGTCTATGTAGCAAGTTGCAAGTCTGCCAGAGTTACATGATGAGACCCTGTAAGAAGGAAGGGAAGGGAAGGGAAGGGAAGGGAAGGGAAGGGAAGGGAAGGGAAGGGAAGGGAAGGGAAGGGAAGGGAAGGAAAGGAAAGGAAAGGAAAGGAAAGGAAAGGAAAGGAAAGGAAAAAGGAAAGGAAAAAGGAAAGGAAAGGAAAGGAAAGGAAAGGAAAGGAAAGGAAAGGAAAGGAAAGGAAAAAGGAAAGGAAAGGAAAGGAAAGGAAAGGAAAGGAAAGGAAAGGAAAGGAAAGGAACTGTGCTAGTTGTGGGAAACAACCCAGTAAGCAGTTCCTCCATGGCCTTAGCTTCAGTTGCTGCCCTGACTTCCCTGGATATGTACTATAAAATTTAAGACAAAATAAACCTTTTTCTCCCCAGGTTGTTTTTGGCCATGGTGTTTTATCACACCAATAGAAACCCTACCTGATACACTACTCCCAGGATGAAGTGCCAGGTTCTGTGTGTTTTCCTAACCGTCCATTCCCCAGCATGGTAGAGTGAGGTTTGTTTCAGAAAGACAAGACCTGTCTCAGGCTTTTGGACTCATTAGCAGAGCTCCCCAGACTCAGAAGAGCTCTTTTACTCATGGTTCCAGGTTATTGCAGAAAATGGATGCAGATTAACATTGGCAAGTGGAGAGGACACATGGGACAAAGTCCAGAGACCAGGTAGCCTTTAAGTGTTCCTCCCAATGGAGCTGATGGGAATGTCTGGTTCTCTCAGTATTGGGGCATGGAATCACATACTAATGAGCTTCACCCAGCCCTCAGTGACCAGGCACACTGCAGTTACGTAACTGGCTTCAACTATTCAGAGTCTAGCCCTAACGAGCCAAAGCCAGTGTCCAACCGAGAACATTCTGGCATAAACTGCCTGATAATATAGATACTTTGTAGACTCAGGAGCCCAGTCTATAAGAAGTCCAGCAGAATATTCTGGAATGATGAGCTTGGAGGTCATCTCCCATGGGCATTCCCAAAGCCAAACTTTTCTTGGAAATGTTGCTGGGTTGAGGAACCGTGGTCTCCGCGCTAACTCAGGAGGAGGAGAGTATTGTAAAGATGCTCTTCCTGGTCACAAGTCCAAGTAGTGAAGCTCCTGTCTATAGTTTCAGTGGTGTCTTAGTAACCACAGGTCAGACCCCTGTTCCCAGTCTAAGGCCTGATCTGTGACTGCTGAAGGCTCCTAGTGGCCTAGAAAATGAAATTCATGTTCCTTGACTGTTAGTGGCTCGTTCTCCTGCCCCCATTCTTGCACTTGGCAACCAGCATCATTTGTGGAGCTCACCCAGGTCTCCTTGCTCCTCTGTCTGGCCTCTGCCTTTGCCCTGGCACTCCTGTCTGGAACATCAGCCATTTCTCTTCCTTGGAGTGGCCTAGCCACCCTCTGCTTCCTCCAGACAGAGTCTCCCCATTACCTCAGAAAGTTTCCAGCCACTCCTCACCCCTAATGCCAGGTTAGCTGCCCTTCTCTATCCATTCTAGTTATCTGTTCTCCTGTTGGCTTCTACTTCTAGAATATTCTTGCTGATAACAGAAGAAATGTTATCTTTTCTTTCCCTAAATACCTTGCGCAGTTTCTGCGGCATAATCAGTGGCTGATGTGTGCTTAGTGCAAGAATAAAAGAATATAAATTAACAAACGTGAACAGATGTGGGAATGAACCAGACTTGACCAGACTTGTCTTCCCAGCTTCCTGACAATTTGTCTTCTTACACATCCAGCCAGAGGTATAGACTCCAGTGTGCTTCTTAGGCATGATATTTAGGAGCATGAAATCAGGTCAGGTGTCTGGTCCCTCTGAAACCTGGTTTCCTCAGAGTCAAGCAGGGACCACAGGCAAAGAAGTGAGGGGAGGCTTATGAAATGCTTAGCTTAGTTCTGGCCACATGCAAAGAACTTTTGTTACTCCTAACCAGTTTTGGCCTCCATCCCGGCTGACCCCCCATCTGGCCCAACCCAAAAAAAAAAAAAAAAAGAACCCTCATTGCCATAATTCTCCCAAACCTTCACGTCTGTCAACTGATGGTAAAAATGCCCTTTCGTGAGATGGGGGATCTTGTGGGAAGTATGGGAGTCAGGCCCTGGGAACTAATTTTCACTATGTCTACTGAATCAACCTCCCAGGGTTCTTCCTACACACCTCACTTTTAGCAGACTTCAAGCCGTAGGGAAAGGAACCTAAACCACTGTACCCATTGCCTATCCCACAGCCTCATAACGAGCCAAGTTGGTCTGGCTCATTCCCAAACCTGTTTATTATCCTCATGGGGTCAGTGTGAAGGCCTGGGCTATCATCAGGTGATTAGCAGTGACAGTTTCCTTCTATTCCTTTCTTGGAGGCTGTTGCTAGCCTGCCATTATTTAGAGTGAAGTCCCAAATCGTAGATACAGCATTCAAGGCCTGGGTGGTCAGGGCTCCCCCCTGCCCTGAGCTTTGCCAGCTTCAAGCTTCTCTTGCATCATTCTTTTCACTGAGAATGCCTTTCCCTCACTTTGCCTGTTGAAACCTGTCCACAGAGACCCAGCACGAATACAGTTTCCATGGAAGTCTTCCCTGAGTCATGTAGCAATAATTCCCTTTCTCTTGGACTTCCGTGGGTTTTAATTTATTGATCCAGTCTACCTCCTTCTGGCCTAGGCCTGTGTTAGCAACTACTGTTGTCACAGACATCTTACCTCCTTCCAACTAGAAAACAACCCCACAGCACAAACGGACACTGATTGGATTGCTGATGATGTTGGCAACAGCAAAGAGACTATGTGGGTGGGGTGAGATCAAGCCTGCTGGACAGAGCTGCACTGAAAACTGTCAGGGGAAAAGTATGGTATGCCACAGAAGCTTACCAGAGTTAAGGAGACCAAGTTAAGCTCCTAAAGGCCAGAGATTTCTGGTAGTTAATTCTGGAAGGTTCTGAAGTCTGATCTTCAAACTTTACATAGAGTGGAGAGTGATGTGAGATTCCCTGGCTCTGTGGCTTTAGGGACCACAGGGACATAAGAAGGTGGAAATCCTTTACACCTGTGCCTCTCCTTTCTGCTCTTGCTTGTAGCTCAGGCTCCAAATCTCTTAATAGTCCTAAATCGAGTGGGAGGGAAGGGTACAGGCAGAGACTTTGGTCTATCCCCATCTATCTGGTGTGAGAAGCTATGAGAGTAGCCTGAGTCTGTGCCTGTGAGAAACAAGGGAGAATAATTTGGGCAGAAGGCAAGTTCATCCCCCAACTCACAGTTTCATAGCTTCTTTGGTTAGGGTAACTATTGCTGTGATAAGACATCATGGCCAAAAGCACTCTGGGGAGGAAAGAGTTTGCTTGGTTTATGCATCTACATTATAGCCCATCATTGTAGAAGCAAGAACTGGAACTCAAACAAGACAGTAACCGGGAGGCAGAAACTGGTGCAGAGGCCATGGGGAGGTGCTGCTAATTGGCTTGCTCATCATGGGTTTCTCAGCAAGCTTTCTTATAGAACCTAGACCCATCAGCCCAGGGATGGCACCACCCACAACAGTCTGGGCTCTCCCCCATCAATCACTAATTAAGAAAATGCCCCATAAATGGATCTTACGGAGGCTTTTTCTCAGTTTAGATTACCTCCTTTCATATAACTCTAGTTTGTGTCATGTTGACATAAGACCAGCCGGCACACAGCTCCTCCTCTGGCACAAGCCTGCCCAACCTGTCCTTCACTCTTCCTGGGCTTTTCTCTCCATTTTTCTCATTTATGTTTTTTCTCCTTGTCTCTGTCTCCCTTCCTTCCCATATGTGGGTCACCTTAGTTCACCTTCTCTTTCATAACTGTCCCAACACTCAGATCAATAGCTTCCTTCTTCCAAGCCAATGTTTGTAAACATAGTTCACTTTCCTGGAAAAAAAAAAGTCATGTGGTCATCCCCAGTGATAAATGGCAAGAAACCCAAATCAGCTGTTCTCCAACACACATTACTCAGGAATGAAGCCCTTGAGAATGAAATGTCCCATGCTGAAGGTTCTGCACTCAGCCAGCAGCCCGGAGCTGAAATGTGAACATGTACCATCTTATTAGCTCAGCCTTGAACAACCTCTGGGGGCTGGGGGGGGGATAAGCACTGGCTTTCATTATTCAGCCTTTGTGGACCCACTTCCTGAATGTCTGAGATGCTCCAAGGACCAGTGGAATGCGGCAGACAGAAAGCTGGGGAGCCATCACAGTTTGTCTCTGTTTGTGACTGTCCTTCAGATCTCTTTGCTTATATTTCATATGCATCTATGGGGAGCAGAGGAAGAGCCTTCAGCATGAAGAGCAGAGTCCTGAGTGTGTGTATGCATAGTGTTTGGAATGGCACAGCCCTGTCAAGGACCCCCTAGAGGTGGCAAAACCTTCCCTGGGGTGATGCTCTGAGGAATGGCAAAGCCTTCCTCTGGTCCCAGTGCAAATGTTAATGATGTGTACAAATACTGATGTTTACTCACTATTGGCCAGTGTGTGCAAACTGGCAACAGCAGCTTCCTCATTGGGGGTGCTTAGAGCCTGAAATACTGCTCATCTACAGAGACTTCCCACCAAGACCAGCTAAGTGCCCCTCTCCTACTTCTGGGTTCTGTAGTAGGTATGCTCCATCACAGCAAGCGCAGCCCGCCTGATTCCAGCTTTTCTCTACGTGTGTCTATATATCTGTCCTTTTGTCAGTCCCTCGAGACCCCAGTCAGATTTCCAGAACCAAGTCATGCAGGACACAGTCCTCACCAAAGGCTTTTCAGGTTATAATTTATTTTATCTTGTAAACTTGCCACAGGGGGAGTCAGGGTGGCCTGCAATCTGAAAACTCGGTCTATGGAATAATACCTTTCTTGTATATAAGACAGAGATCAGACAACAACACTGTAGACTTTCCTACTTTTTCCCTGATCCTACCCTCTTCTACCATTGCATAGCTTTTTACTTAAGTTGGTAAGCAGACATCCCAGTGTGGGTAGAAATGAAAGGCATAACAGGAACGCTGAGACTAAAGGGGTCAGAAATGGGAGGAAGTTGGGCAAAGGTCAGGGAAGGATTTAAGGACTGGTTACATATGGAAACTTGGGCTTTTTCTAAACACTAATGGAGGTAGCTTGGCCCTCTTACATTGCTTTCAACTGCCCATATCACTTCTTGGGACTGCAGACTGAATTCAGTAAACTCAAGTCAGGATCTCATTACAGCTTACTTTCCTTTTCTTAGTATGCATGAGTAATCAAATTAATTCCTGGAATGTATTTTTAAAGAGTATTTTACAGCTTTCATTATGTGTGTGTGTGTGTGTGTGTGTGTATGTGTGTGTGTGTGTGTGTGTGTGTGTTTATATGCACATGAGTGTAGGTATCCATAAAAGCCTGAGGTGACAGATCTTCTGGAGCTGGAGTTACACATGGTTGGGAACTCAGGCCCACTCCAAGAGCAATATGTGCTCTTAATGGCTGGGCCATCTCTTCAGTTCCCATAATTGTTTTAAAAGTTCCTCTTGGGGCTCAAGGACAAATTGGAAAAGATACCCAACATCTAATTGAGTAGATCATTCTCAGTTGCTGCATAGTCCTCTAGGCAGGTGCTATGCTTTACAAATTGGTTTGCAACTTCCATCTTTGTCGTTTAGGAGAAATATCTCCAAAACACGTTTGACTCAGAAAGTCTTGGCCTGACACCTAATTAATTTTTTCTTTTCTTTCTGAGGCAGGGCTTCATGTAGCCCAAGCTGGTCAAAAATTCACTTTGTAGATGAAGATGACTTCAAACTCTGATCTTCCTGCCCCTACCTTTCAGGTACTGGGAGTACAGGTATGTGTCACCAGGCCTAGTTTGCACAGGGCTGGTGACCAAAGCTAGGGCTTCATGCATGCTAGGCCACATTCTGCTCACCCTAATGTCTATTGACTCACCTACTTTCCCTGACATAAGGTAATAAGCTATATTGTCTGTTTTTTGTCACTACAAGGAAATGTCTGAGGCTGGATAACTATAAAGAGGCATATTTAACTCACATTTCTGGAGGTTCAAAGGCATGGCACCACACAGCAGGAGAATGCTGGGAAATCTTGGTGATAAAGTCGAAGACTGGCATTACCCGAAAGCCCCTGAGCTCGGTGCAAAATAATGGACTCCCTTTGTCAGCAGGGTCTCCTGTTCTGTACTTGGGGGTTCCTAGAATGCCGGACCCCATATCCTCTATGTGAGGAATGTCACATAGCCCTCGGAGAATTACAGGTCCAAACCTGTCTCCCAATAAGAAACCTGTTCAGCAGCACCTGGGATTCCTGGAAATACCTCCCAATGCTAATGAGATATCTTAGTACCTTAGCTTTCAGCCAATGACCTTTGTCCGTGCCTCTAACCATACCCAGAGTTCTCCCCAGCTGCCCATAGGATAATTAGGTACGCATTTCCCTTCTTACGATAGGACCGTGCTGCTGCATATAAAGGAAACATCCCTGGCACTTCTAACCCCAGTCAATCAAACATGTTCACCCCCAAAACCCTTACCACTGCCCAGGGTTTATAATTTCCCTCTTCACGAAATAAACGAGTTCTTCCTTCCTTCCACCATCCACTTCATCAAAGATCGTCTGAGATTCGCTGCTTATTTGGGAAGGAAGAGTCTCGTCCTTCTAGAAGAATTTATCACTGGTGCTGCTGCCTAGCCAGATTCCTGCTGCTGGAAGCCAGAGCTCCCTTCAGGGTACACAGGGCACAAGCTCCCGCCTCTATCTTGTCGCTGCCGCCGTTGCCAGTCAGGGTCACATCTTGATCACTGCCACCACCTAAGCTTGCCAAGACAGTGAGTTCCACTGCCTGTTGGCTTGAAGCTGCAGTCTTTGTCAGCGGCAGCGAGCTGCCAGCTGTTCCCGAAAACAGTGGCACTACCCATCCGAGCCAGGTTGGGCTTCCGCTGCCCCCTGCCCCAGTTTTGGAGCCCCGAGCTCCCTGCTGCCACACTTGGCTTGGTGCTGGCAGGTTAGCTAAAAGGACTGTGACTTTATGCTGTGTGGCAAAGCGTGTCCCTCTCTCCTGCATGTTTGTCTGAGGGCTGAAACACTTTGTAGTGGAGAAAGTCTCTTCTCCTCCTGCTCTGCTAGACCGGATATCCTGTGGCACCGATCTCTCTCTGTGTCTCATCCTTTTCTCCCCGAAACCGACTGAGCTTGGACCTTCCTGTGAAGAAGCATGCACTTCTTGCTTGGTACCTGACAAGGTCCGAGCTTCCCAGAAGACACAGAACCACAGGAGAAAATATCACATAGCAGGACAGAAAGCTAGAGAGGAGGAAGGGGCTTCTTCTAGTTTCTATAACACTAACTCCAGGTTTCACGGGAACTGTCTTGACTTTTTCAGAGGCAATACCTCAGTGGCCCAATCAACTCTCACTAGCCTCTGCCTCCTAAAGATTCTACTACTTCTCACATTCGTGCACAGAGGACCAACTGGGCATATAACCAAACTATAAATTAACCAAGTCAAAACAAAATGCAAGTGTGGTTACTGATCTTGATTAATCACCTAAAAGATACGGACCTCTCAGATGAAAGTGCCTAAGGCGACAGCAGTGAACACGTGCCTGTCTGCCCTTGTCTCTTCTGGGCAAACACATGCGAGGTCCGTTCAGGCTGTAACTTCTTTGGCTTTCTGTGTGGGTTCAACACCTGTGATTCTCTAGGGAGCTTCCAGGCTTTCATAGCTGGATTGGGATTGCTGGGGTGTCCAGCTGCATGGACTGAGCAGGTCCACGTTCTCAGCTTCTCCAGCTTGCAGAAGATCTTCATTGGACTACCCTATTGTTCAAGTCAATCTAATAAGCAGTATATGTATATGATTTAAATGTATATTATATGTATACATGTGTATGTGTTTATGATGTATATATTTATGTGTATATGTATGTATATATGTATATTATTTCTTCTAGAGAACCATGCCTACAATAAGACTATAAGACAATAAGACTAAATAGACTGTAAATTTATGATACATTAGAATTATTTTTATGTTGGTGACATGTGTAATTAAGGCATACAGCTGAAGAGGTATTTATAATGAGGTATGTGAGCTCTTTATATGTTTCTGCTGTCTAAAAAGCAACCACTTTTTATTCTTTCTGTGTTTATTTCTGGAAGAGATTGCTTCTATATTTTAAAGTCACAGTATTATGATCTGCATCATGTGTGTACCCTGGTGCCTAAAGAGGTCAGAAGAGAGCATTGGATCCCTTGGAATTGGAGTTACAGATGGTTGTGAGTTATCATGTGAGTGGTAGGGATGGTATCTGGATTCTCTATTGAGGATCCAGAAGTCTTAACTGCTGAGTCATCTCTCTGGTCCCAATTTCTCTAACTTTGGTAAAAACATATAAACCTTGCTTTCTTAGTTTGTCAACTCCCCTCTAAGATGAGGCTATCAAAAGCCCTATCCTTCTCTCTACCTCATTCACTCTTCCTTTCTCTCTCAGCTATAATCAACTGTGTTTTTCCTTCTACACTACCAAATTGAAAATAATTGTTTTTAACTGTTATTAATATTTCAATTTGGCTCTAGCTTTATGCCAAGAGCTAAAAAATAAAGTTGACACAAAATACAGACTTGAATAAATGAAAAAAAATAATCTTGATTAGGAAGATACATCTTTTTCCCCAAAATTTATAAACTTAATATAGTGTAATAAATATAACAACAAAAATTTTGAAGTCATTTTTATTTTAGTTTACATGCATAAGTGTTTTGCCTGCATGAATGTCTGTGCACCATGTGCATGCATGATCCTCAAGAATGCCATAGAGGGAAGGATTTCTACCCTACCTTACCCCTAATATAGACAAGTTGGTCATGAATTCCATTTGAAGGGGAAAAATATAGGGGGCTGGAGAGATTGCTCAGTGGTTAAGAGCACGGTCTGCTTTTCCAGGGGTCCCAGGTTCAATCCACAGCACTCAGACAGTGGCTCACAACTACCTGTAACTCTAGTACTCCAGTATCTAACATCCTTTTCTGGGATGTGTAGGCAAAATATGCTCCCTCCCTTATATATATTGAGAATAAGTGGAAAAATGAGAGAAATAGGGCTAGGTGAGAGCTGAAACCTACCAGAAGTCACCCCCCCACACACACACACTATAATATGTCACCCTTCTCAGGGGCCCAGCTAAACCTCACTGGAGCTTGCCCAATTTTGAAGTTCAAAATTTTCATTAATCCTTCTTGTCTTCATAAGCAGCCTATCCTAGTCATTGCATGGCAGTAATGTGAAACCAACTAATACAGCACTGTACTAGATGATGGTTTACTAGTAAGTCCTTCCTCTACGGCTCTTCTTTCAGGAAACTTGTGCGGAAAACCCCAACTTCTAGGAATCTGCCTACCAGAAACACTAAAGCTGGTGCATGGTGGCTCACACTTGTAGTTCCAGAATTTGAGTAGTAGAAGCCAGAAGATTTAAAGCTAGCCTGAATTACAGGATGAGCTCCAGGCCATCCTGGACTCCCTAGTATGACCATATCTCAAAAAAACATTATGTTTACACTGTACTGTCATCTGTCAAATGTGCAACAGTATTACACCTAAATAATTATATACCTGAATTAGCAGTATGACTGAAGGGTTGAAGAGAAGGTCCGGTGTTTAAGAGCAGTTGTTGCTTTTGCAGAGGACCTGAGTTCAGTTCTCAGCACCCATATTGGGCGATTTACAGCCACCTGTTACTCCAGTTCCAGGGTATCTGACCTGCTCTTCTGGCCTCTGTGGGCTGCATGCTCATAGTGTGTATAAGCTCACACAAGGGTGCACCCTCCCCTCCAGTTACATAATTGCTAAAAGTTGCTGATGCCCATTGGTACTGGTGGAGAAGGACAATGAGAAACTTGCTCAACACAGAGTCCCTACAACTCTTCAACCTGCAAAACCTCATACACGTGAAATGGAATAAAGAAAAGAGTAATAATATCTCTGTGTAGTCATATATGCACTTATACATACTTGCTTACACACACACACACACACACACACACACACACACACAAAAGGAAAAGTTAACATAAATTTCTTTATGGAAAGTCAGGAAATAGGATGAAAGTAGGGTTGGAAATTCAGGAAGTAAATTCTTTCACTGTGTACATAAAGTTTCTGAACAGTGCAAATAACCTCCATAATTCCAAAGCAAGATTAAATTTTAAAAAATCAATTATGAAAAATTGAAGGCAAAATGAAAGAAATTATAACTATAAATCCAGTTGTTGGAATTGCTACATAGGGAGAGACTGTTTAAAGTAAGTTTAAGATCCAGTAAAGAGCCACTTGCTCTAAGACAAAGAAGTCTAGGAAAATAATCATAGATTTCCACAGTAACTTTGGGTCTGTTATTCTTAAGATTGCTTTGTGCTTTCATGTAGGAGATGGTAAAAGAATAGGTCATTATAGCCATGGCATAAGGAACTGACATATCAACACAGAAGAAAGGAGACAAATATAAAGTCATAAAGAAACAATCAGTAGCCCTGAGTCTTGAATTTGAATCAGAAGTAATGACCTTTCCTGGAGTCAAACAAGGAAACAAAAGTATCTCCTAAGTCTTCACATTGAAAGTGTTTAGTTATGGGATAATAACAAGTCAGGAATAATAATGAAACTCCTTCACAGCAATAGCCAAGCCTGTCATAGCAGAAAGGATCCTTACTTGGGCTATGGTCCTTGAGCACCACTGTGTACTGACAGGAACCAGAGCACCCCAGAGAAATGGCTAATTTTAGAACTGGAGAAGAGAATGTTCATAATGGTCTGAGAACAACTTGTCAAACAAAAAGCAAGAATAGGAGGATACACTACCAAAGTCATGTCATAGGGACCTAGAAGCCAATCTGTAAAGGATCTTGCTGGCCACGGACAAGGAAACATTGATCACCAAGGAAATAATAACAGCAATGGGTGGAGACACTTCAATGGCTTTAAATATGTGGTTTCATAAACATATTAAAGGTCTCTTAAGTCTCTTAACCCGTTATTTTGGGTCTGTTGCAGCTAAGCCTACTGTAGGAAGTCTGTTTACTTCCTGGCAGTGGTTAGCAAAGAGAGGAGGACTCCCAATGCTTCTTCAAAGGGAAGCCTCCAACAACCTGACATCCATCCGGCCCCATCCCCTAAAAGTTATGCTATCTCCCAACACTGCCACAGCTAGAGAGCGAGCATCTTGTATAAGGTTCTTTGCAAAACTCATACAATCTAAGCTACAGTATGTACCAACCCACATGCAGAGTTTATTTGAGAGACTATTATTTACACCTATTTTTTTTTTAATGGATGTATAGTGACAGACATTTTTTTTGATGTATTTACAAAGACCACAGGGAATGGAAAGAGGAAGTGAGAAATATAACTCACTGTGGGATGGATCATGGATGACAGTAGATAGGTATATAGTTCATTGAAATATGTGATAGTTCTGTAAGTGTCCCAAGGTTTTTTGTTTGTTTGTTTTCTTTTCTTTTCATAATAGTGGAAAAACAAAACATAAACAACACTATGTTATTACCATGCAAACATTACTCACAGCAAAGTTAGTACTCACAGTAAAGTTAGTAAACAAATATATTTATTTGTTCCAGTCTAGAGCCTCTCAAAGGAAATGTCTCCTTTTCTATTGCTTTATTTATTTATTTATTTATTTATTTATTTATTTATTTATTTATTTATTTTGTTTTGAGTTGAGGTCTTTTTACAAGTTTGAATTTTTTCAAGTCCTGTCATTTCTTTTTTGTATTGCTACTGGCTGTTTCATATCTTAGCTTTGACAATTTAATGAGGCTTTATATTTTTCTAATGACTTGTGTGTGTGTACATATGTACATGTGGTGTGTGTGTGTGTGTGTGTGTGTGTGTGTGTGTGTAAAAGTAACTTTCATTCACCTGATGTAATTGTCTCAGAGGCTTACTGTAGTGGGAGTTAGATCAATATAAATTAGGTTTAGTAAATATCTACAGGTTTCTGATACAGTCTCTTAATCCAGGGTATGAAGATCAACTTGGCTATGGGCAATTAGCTTATCAGCCTATGGACTAAAAACAAGGATGAAGTCAGGTGAAATGAGGGGAGTCTCTATGGACTAAACAAGGAGGAAGCCAGGTGAAACAAGGAGAGACTCTATGGACTAGAAACAAGGTTTATAGCATGGCATTGTTTTCAGCTGCTTAGTGGGCAGAGCCCAGATTAAGCTGAAGCCAGGTGGAACAAGGAGAGATCCTATTTAAGGATAAGTGGATGGAGCCCAGGAGGCCACATGCTAGAGAGCCCCATGTTAGAGAGCCACATGCTAGAGAGCTCTGATTCGAGAAAGGACAGCTAGTAGTTTGTACCCTCTGATGGAGAAAGTACTGGTTGGTGGACTGATGGCCAGCTCTCCCTGAGGTAGAAAGAAGCTGGTGAGCAGAGAAAGCCTCAGCAAGACAGCAAAAGGCCAAGGACCAAACCCTGTGGCTCAGCTTTTGCCTAGAGGGGTTTGACCTGTCCAAACAGTGACCTGAACTGAATTGTGGCCAGCTTTAAAGACTGAGGCAGAGCGGCAGAGTTGCTGATACAAAGGAAATAAGTTGGCCTACAGATGGCTGAGGTCTCCCAGAGAGAAGAAAGCCTCAAGCCTTATTTAAGGTGAGACTGCCATAGCCAATTTACCCTGACGGATCTTTGTCTGAGACATTCCAAAAGAAAGACTGCTAAGTGCATTAAAGGGTCTACCCCAGAGACTGTGTTCCTGACGACTGAGAACCTGCCCCAGAGACTGTATCATTCTAAAAGGTTATGAAAATAGTTATCAATATGTTTAGTGGTTAGGTAATAGGGGTTGTAGTCATTCTTAGGGTTAGTAGTTAAGTGAACATTTATAAGTGAATATAGTTATCAATAAATACATATTTAATAATTAAAAAGGTTTTGTTTCAGCTTACTGCCTCTGTCTTACCTAGGCCTACACCTGGAAGCTTCTAGCCTTCATACAATCCTATCAAGGTCTAGAATGTTTTCAGCCTCTGAGACTTACTGCTGAATACTCACCCTTTATTGTTCTTTCTGAACTCTGGCTGGCTGATTCAACTCAGTTGTTCTGGCTCAAACTCCTCTCCAGGCTGACTGATTTAAACTGGTTTCTTTCAGCTTCTAACTAAATTCCCTACTTGGCCTCATACTAACTTTGCCAATATGTTCTAATCTTCTGTCTTCTCCTTCTCTGCCTCTTACTGTCTTCACCTGTGTGTATCGTGTTCTCTCTCTGCAACCTGTCTCTGTATAACTGTCCTGGTAAAACTGTCTCCTTTCTGTCTCCCCCTGCACTGCTCTCTTCAATGGCTTCTCTTTCCTCTCTCTCCTCATGAGAGTTAGGCATACCCTATTCTGTCAAATCTCTCTCTAATTCATCATTTTCTCTCTGCCTCTCAATTAGACATCACTTTCAAATATTGGTACTTCCTTCTACAAACTAACTTTACTTTCATTATTTGAGATTAAAGGTGTGTACTAAGGGCATGTCCGCATTCTAACTGGATCACACAGACCTAGAAGATCTTTGGATGTAATCAGAGCAGCCATGTTGCTGGATTAAAATTCCTCTACACGTGTGTGTGTGTGTGTGTGTGTGTGTGTGTATTTTGCTGGGTATGAACATGATGCCAGGCAAGCTCTCTTCCACTGAGTTAAGCTATCTCCCTGGTACCTCTTTACTTTTTATTTTTGACACAGGTTCTTGCTAAATTGCCCAGGCTGTCCTTGAACTCACCCAGTAAGGCACTGGACTTGAGATATTCCTGCCTGGGCCTCCTCGTAGCTAAGATTAGTTGCGCTGTCAAGCCTGGCTTCTCATGACCTTCAAAATTGCTCCAGCAGTGCTTTGAGTTAATCTTCCCTCAGGTCTAAAGCATATAGAATCCTTTGAATAATAAGAGGCTCCCACTGAAATATCTCCTGTCTTTTTCCTCCAAACTGGACTAGCTTTCTTGGTTGGTTGTAACATTGTCATTCTGGAATTGTGTGTGTGTGTGTGTGTGTGTGTGTGTGTGTGTGTGTATGTGTTTCTTTCCTAACTAGGATGGATTTTTTTTTCACTTTCATATTATCTTGGTATTTCTTCATTTAAGGCATTGTTTTTCCTTCAGAATATATTCAGATAATTTACTAAGAAAGGATATGTGAAAGGCAGACTTCCTAAGGCTTTACACGTTTAAAGAAAGATTTCCTTTTGTCTTCACACTTGATAAATAGTTTGGCTGGGTATTGAACCTCTGGGGTCAAAATTATCTTTCACTCAAGCTTTTGAGCATTCTGCTCTTGCATTTTCAAATGATAGGTCATCCATGCTTTTACAAATAGTGAAAACTCCTAAAGTTTTGTCTTTATTTTTGAAGAAAGAGCTAAGTTTTCCTAAAAATGGACTTATGAATGAATGGGTATGTATTCACCTTGCTTTTAAATGACACAAGTACAAAAATGAGATAAAGTTTACTAAGTACTTATTATTTTTCAGGCATTGTTCAGAGGTTCAAAGTACTTTAGATATATTATAATACTCAACAACCTTGCAATATAATTATCTACTCCACTGTACACATGGAAAAATTAAAGTAGAAAGAATCTTTATTCTATGTTCTTTCACTTTGAACAATGGTGTATCCTTTTATCTATGAAAAAAAATTATTAGTTCTTTATAATTTTCTTCCTTCCACAGAGTTCCTTTTATCTTTCTAGAATTGCTGGGTTTGTTCTTTTGATATCAGTATCACATGACTTATCTTTTTTCTTATATTCTCCATGTTTTAAGAAATACCATAAAATTCCACATTTGTTTTTCAAGCATGGTGTTTTAAAAAGTTGTGCTGGACTCAGGATGACTCTGAGATTCCATCTCATATGTGTCAGAGTGGCTAAGATCAAAAACTCAAAATACAGCATATGGTGGCAAGGTTATGGAGAAAGGAGAACACTTCCCCATTGCTGGTGAGAATGCAAACTTGTACAACCACTGTGGAAATCAGTCTGGCAATATCTTAGAAAACTTGGAATAGCTCTACCTCAAGACCCAGCCATACAACTCCTGGACACATATCCAAAAGATTCTCCACCAAACCACAAGGACATTGACTAACAATGTTCATAGCAGCTTTATTTGTAATAGCTAGAAACTGGAAACAACCCCGATGCCCTTCAACAGAAGAATGGATTAAAAAAAAAAAAACTGATACATTTACACAATGGAATACTACTCAGCTCTCGGAAACAAGGAAATCATGCAACTTGCAACCAAATGGATGGAACTAGAAAAACCATCCTGAATGAGCATTCCCAGACCCAGAAATATACACATGGCATGTGTTCACTTATAACTGGATGTTAGCCATATAGTATAGGAAAACTATCCTACAACCCACAAATCCAAAGGAACAGGAACCTAGCGTAACTATCATATGAGAAATTCTACCTAGAACAGATCGAAACAGATGCTGAGACACACAGTCAAACATTAGGTGGAGCTCTTGGAGCTGTTTGTAAGAGAGGGAGGAGGAACAGAGAGACCCGGAGGGGTCAAGGTCAACCCGTGAAGATCAACAAAGTCAACTAACCTAGGCCCCTAGAGGTTTACAGCAACTGAAATACTAATCAAAATAATAAGAAAAAAAAAAGCTTAGACTTGATCTAGACCCCCCATCCATACAAATATAGAGGATAGGCAACTTGGTCCTCATACAGATCCCTTAACAAGTAGGTGTGGAGTGGTCTCAGTCATGGACTTTGTTACCTGTTAGTGGGACACTTTACCATAGTGGAGCTGCCAAGTCAGGCCCCAGAGCAAGAGGAAGCTTTTAGCCCTCATGTGACTGATGAACTTAGAGGGGCTGATATGTGGGGGCTCCCCACACCCGGAGGAGTAGGATAGGTGGGAGAGGGGGTAGAGGGACCGGGAGAGGAAGAGGGAGAGGGTTGTGATTAAGATGTAACTTCAATTAATAAATAAATGTATTAAAAACATATAAACAAGATTTGGTCAAACTCCTAGCGCCCCCCCCCCCCAAAGTGCTGATTACTGATATTTCTTTTCTTTATTTTTCCCTTACCTTTTATGGAGCTGTCTTTATTAATATAGTAAACCTCTAAGGATTCTAGTAAAAACTAATATTTTCTGAATTATCTTTCTTAATTCTCTTATTCTTTTTTTTTTTTAATTTTTATTTTCAAGTCAGGGCTTCTCTATGTAGCCCTGGCTGTCTGGGAACTCACTCTGTAGATCAGACTGGTCGTGAACTTAAAGATCACCTGCCTCTGCCTCCCATTGCTGGGTCTAAAAGCATATGTTACCACACACAACTTCTTTCTTAATTCTAATGTCAGAGCTACTTGAGAGTGACATCAGCAAGATAGCAGGATATTACTTCCTAGAGCACCCACTTCAACACAAAGTATTGATTTGAATATTTATTCATATGCTACAATAGCCTTGTATGACCTAAAGAGTCCAGGTGAGTGATTGATTATAGCACCAGGAAGATCACAGAAGAAAAGACACACTGAGGAAGATGGGAAGGAACCCTACAGATTCTTTCCCAAAGGGAAAATTTGCACTCCCATTAGCAATGCATGAGAACCCCAGTTGCACATGACTGGGCCTGCGGGTGCTGGGTAAGTTTAAAACATTTGAGGCTTTAACAATTCTAATGGTTATGTAGCAGTATCTCATTGCAGGCTTGATTTGCATCTCTTCGTCGAGGTGAGTGTTTTAAGTTTTTTTTTTCATGTTGCATGTTGTCTTGCTCTTAAGTCTTGAGAACTCTACATATACTGGATCCTTTCGAAATTATGATCTAGAAACATTTCATTTCTTCCATAAATCCCCTGAAGAAGGTGTTGCTACTGCCCTCTTTTGAGTGGAAGGACAACATCAAGGTTAACATGGTTAGTGATTTCTTTTCAGTCTCAGGGATGGACTGTAGTGGTGGCCCTGTTATTTGAGAGCAGACTCTGATTCTGAAGTCTGTGCTCTGCATCACGGTTCGGGAGACTTTCTCTAAGAGGCCAAGCAGTAACTATTTTAGGTCTTGAGAATCATAAAGTCTCTGCTGCCACCACTGTAGTTCAAGGACAATAAAAGAAACACACACAGACCAGGTGGATATAGCTGTGTCCTACCAAATTTTTATTTTGGTGAAACTTGAATGTTACATAATTTTAATCATGGGTATTATTAACTCTTATTCTGAAGCACTGTGTGCAATGTTTTCTATGTGAACTATTGACAATTTCCCTTCATGTTTCTAAACGCCAGATTTGAATACTTTCTATTAATATATTAATATAATATAATATGAATATGTATTGAAATATGCATTTCTTTCACAACTACTCAGATTTATGATCCAGGCACAGTGGCACAGGTGGTCACTATGTTTTTGCTGAACTGAATAACTGGATTCACTTGACACATGATTGAGATAATACGTTTCATTTTTGAGACTCTTCCCAAATACTTTCTCTTGATTGGTTGTTACCAAGTACCTTTTCCACGGTGGTTGTTCTTCACAGGTCATGATTATTATCCTCCACAATAAACAGCAGGTTTCATGTCTTCATCAACATTTTCTTTCTCCTGGTCAAGCTTCCATGTTAAATCCTCTTGAACAGTTTATGAAGTTTGCCTTTGTGCCCTTCGAGTTCATTATTGAAATATTAACAGAGGGTTTGTCACATACCAGGCCCTTCACAGGCACTACTAATAAGTCAGAGGGACTGCCTCCAGCAAGCTCATAACATAGAGGAAAAGTCAGAAAAAATAAATGTATCCATGTGTGCAGCAGTTCCACATTATTGTAAAAGCTGGAACAAGGGGTTATGATGTAACAAGATATGTGCTTGTAAGGCATATATAAGACTCTTAGCTTGGGAAAATCACATAGCTGCATATGGGTACTGTAAGACACAATCTCAGGAGAACAATTATGTGGGGGCAGAGGGTTGAAATCATCCTCAGAAATACCCATTCACTTCTTGAATTGACCCTCCTTTTGCCAATTTCATGACTTTGTTTTACAAGCAAAAACATCAACTGTACTCTCGTCCGTCCTTCTTATTGGTTTGGGAAGTCCACGTACATCAGAGATGGGTTTTGATTTTGTCTGGGTGATCCATCCATTCCTACACCAGTCAGAAAGGTGGGCAGGAGGTTTGGAACCCCACTAAATTCCCACCCAAATCTCAGGTGCCTGCTCTGCAGTGAGAACAGAACCCCCACTCACTGTCAGGTGTTCTGCCCATATCTGCACACTGTGCCTCTGAATCTTCTAGAACTAGCCTGCTTTTGCCTGAAACTCCCTGTGGCTCTTTGTTAGGGTTGTTTCTATGTTTTTGTCCACCATGACATGGCATTGGCTGTGCTGAACTTCTTCTTGCGTAGACCGTGTTTATCAGTGACTGAGAACCTGTCATCTGTGGTGATGCAGCCTGTAGCAGGATTAAGTCTGCAGGAGTGTAAGGCAGCTGTGCAGAAATCACTGTTTAGGCAACAGGTTACCACATGCTTCAGCAATGGGGTAAGGAAGGCAGAGTGGGTGGGGGACTATTGGGACAGAGGGTTTCCAGTCACAGCTTGTCATTTACATCTTCTTAAGTTAATTTCTGACTTTTATTGCTATAATTACATTGAAATGTTTTACCTTTCGATTGTACCTTTCCCCTGGAGCTGGAGAATGCAGCCTCTTCTACAAATCTCTTTCTGCTTGATTCCAGAGATCATATCATCTCTCAGTGTCACCAGCCTCTTGAGGGGCAAAACTCCAAGAGATAGGCTGTCCAATAGACGAATAAACCTGATTTAAAAAAAAAAATCCTGTTCTTTGTACTAGGAAATAATTTTAGCATCACACTCTGTCCATCTGGAGATCATTAATATTGTCAACCAGTCCCTTCAATAGCCTTTAATGTCTAAATAATTACTCCCTGTGGCCATAATCCGACATGATGTCACTCCCCTCCTGATTTGCATTTCATAGATAACAGACAGCTTGGGAATTACGGGAGCCTTTGTGAGCTGTTCTGAAAGCCTAACACTTACTCCCACCGTCACCTCAATCACATCATGTCTCCTCCCCTAAATCTGTCACCAAACAGCACAACCTTCCCCCACTCAATTACCCTTTTCCTTCTGTTACACCGTCATTGGCTCTGAGGACACCCAGCATCCTGATAGATAACAGGAAAGGAGGTTGACTAGTCACCATCAACACATCTCAGAGTTTTGCTTACTGGGGCTATCCTTGGCTGGAGTCTTGATTCTTTCACATGTGTGGTTACTCCTGTCCTCCCTGTATGCTGACACTCTTCCTCTCTGGGGTCTCACATGGCTGGCCTCCCTTTCCTCCTGGGTTTTGTTTCTTGGTCACTCTTTCATAAACTCTCCTTTGTCACCTAGACATAGACAAACAGAAATGCTTTTCATGGAGCCAGGTAATAATGTAGCCAAAAATGACTAGTTATTAGGAAATGGAAGATTGTTCTCTTTTTAAAGGTATACTTTCTAAGTAATTTAACCTCTCCACATATTTTTCTTCCCTTAAATTTCTCCACCATTCCTATTCCATTTCCCCTTTCTTGTCCTTTTAACCCCTTTTAGCCATTCTTCTCCCCAGTTTGTGAATTTTGCTTTCTGTGTCCAGGTTTGCTCTTTGTCTGCAAATACCAACCATTTGGATGTGTAGTTTGAAACATGCCGTCAAATATCCAGATGTTTGGAAACATCTGGATATTTGGGCACCTCACTGCAGTAACAGCTGGATAATGGAATTAATTTTTCACTTCTTAGTCACTCTTGACATCAGATGGACAAAGTCCTATCAGCCCCAGTCTAAGCAGAGCCCATTATCTACTAGATCCCATCCCACATGAGGATTATCTCTGTCAATCATTTCATTGTCAAAAAAGGAGGAATCCTGTCTCTTCTTTTCTCTGCTTGCCTTGGTTCTTATTGAAGGAACTGGTAAGAATTGTCAATTTCTTAACCTTTCCTGCCCTGGAAGCAGGGCAAAAGAATATGGGCGATCAGTTTGCAAAATTTGACAAGACCTTATCTCTTCATAGAAACACTTTCTGGTCTTGTCGCTTGCCTGGACACAACTAGCTTTGTGCCATTCCACCTACAAGAGAAACCAGAGTGATGACAATGTGTTAGTCCTGTCCATGGAGCACTACAAAGAACCTGAGTTGTCTGTTTGTGCTGTTCAATCCCCACTGGGACTAAAAGAGATCTCTGGAGGCTCCACTACCACCCCCACCCCGACCCGACCCCAACAAGAGGTTCATAGTCCTGGTTAAGTCAGTCAGCCTCTAGGCAACTTCCCAATATTAACAAAGCTGCTGATACCATCAAGGCCGAAGGCCAAATCGCACCCTAGGGACAGAAGCCAAGGCCACCTGGCCCAAAACTGAGGCAAATGGTTGAAAGTGTAGGTGTTAAATCTGGACTCAGGACTGAGGTTCTGGACATGCTGGTGGTTTCTTTTCAGCAGACTAGAGTCAGGGCCCTGAGTCAGGACAGTCGGGAAATAGATCAGTCAATTTAGTGAAAGGCAATTCCAGTTTGACGCAGGGCCGGCGCCGCGCAGACGAGCCCGAGGTCGCGCTGTCCCAGCGCGGGGTCGCGATGGTGGTGGAGGCGCTGGCGGGCGCCGCTTCCCTTACCCGCCGGCCGCCAGCTCTGAGGTTTCATTCCCCTCCGGCCCTCCCCTCCCCCCCCTGCCCCTTCTCGGCTCCCGACCCCCTCCTTCCTTCTCCCAGAGGAGGTGACAGACGGGCCTGTAATTTGGTTCCATTCGCTCGACTGGAGCAACACCTGCCCCCCTCTCCTGGGACACGAGGGTCTCATCCCAAACCGTACAAGAAGCCAGAGACAAATCCGAGCCCACATGCAAACAGGACCCGGAGGAGAGGGGCAGCCTGCAGCCACAGACAGCTAGGAACTCCTCAAGTTCAAACTCCTAAATGCCACCAGAAGCTCTCATTTTCAAGTTTTCACGTAAACAAACAAAAATCACAGAGCTACTCTTATAGTGAACACCATTTCCTCCCTGGGACGCACACCACAGTAGCCTGGCAATCTGCTGCTACCATAGCCACGTTTAAAATAGAAGGTGATGGGAGATTTGTGTGTGTGTGTGTGTGTGTGTGTGTGTGTGAGAGAGAGAGAGAGAGAGAGAGAGAGAGAGAGAGAGAGAGAGAGAG
>CAJQZJ010033071.1:3280890-3302500 GCA_907164525.1 Lophiomys imhausi | reverse complement strand
ACACACACACATACAAACACACTCACACACACAGACACTCACACACAGACACACACACATACAAACACACTCACACACACAGACACTCACACACACAGACACTCACACACAGACACACTCACACTCTCACACACACACAGACACACACAGACACTCACACACAGACACACACACTCACACACACACTTGTGTGTGTGCTTTCATGTGCTTGAACTTGACTTTATTGCCTCAGTTTCCTTGCTTATATAAGGAGTAACTAGCAGCTGACAGTTTTCTTTAATTTCTCCTTCCCATAGCCCTTCTCTGTGTGTAAAATCAACCTCTTTAGTTTGGTCCATTTGAACACACCTATTCTATTCTATGAAGTGTCGTCTGAGTCCAGAATTCTAAATTATTCTAGGTTGGCCCTTTGACAATGATGAGAAGCTTCAGTTCCCAAACAGCCAAATGGAAGGACACAGTTCCAGAGGACTTATGGTTCCTCTCTCTCCTGGAAAGTGGGAGTGTCAGACTCCCTCCACTTCCATCTTTCTCCAGTCAACAAGCTCTCTTGAATGGCAGCATCCAGAGTTCTTACTCAGCTTCCATTACATAGGTATGATTGACTAAATCATTGGCCATGTGCTTGAACTCCACCCCTGCTCTCCTCAGAAGTGAGAATATAGGAAGTCTGGTGCTTCTGGCTTGACTCCTCCCTCCCTTGAGGTCATCTAAGATCCTGTCCTGAGCCATCTCATTAGTATAAACTCAGGTATGAGCTTATGATCCTAGGCTCTTATGAAAACAAAGGACACTCTTAACCACTTAGGAAAGTCCACGGGGTCTTAAGGTCTGTGTTGGTGGGGGCGAGTGGGGGCGAGGTACTAGAGACAGTTTAGCAGTTAAGAGCTCATACTGCTTTTACAGAGGTCCAGAGTTCAGTTCTCAGCACCCACACAGCACAGCTCACAACCATCTTTGGACCTCTGCAGGCACTGCATTCATGTGCACAAAGCCACACACACCACAACCCCCTACACACACACATACCACACACACATACACACACAGACCATACACACACACACATACACACACATCACCCCCACCACGTACCACACACACATACACACATACACCACACCTCCCACACACAGACCATACACACACACACACACACATACACACACCATACACATACACACACATCACCCCCACCACGGACTACACACACACATACACACATACATACACCACACCTCCCACACACAGACCATACACACACATACACACACACACACACACACACACACACACACACACACACACACAGACCACATCCCACCCACAGAACACACACATATACCACACATACACAGACCACACACTCTCCACCACATACCATATCATTCCCTCCAAAAACACCAAATACACACAGACCACACCCCCTTCACACATGCCCCACCTCCACTCACAGATTTTTTTTTTTTTTTTTTGAGACAAGGTTTCTCTGTGTAGTAATGACCAGGCTGACCTCAAACTCACAGATATCTGCCTGCCTCTGTCTCCCAAGTGCTGGGATAAAAGGGGTGTGTTACAGCCCACTCCACACACAGATTCATAGTCAGGGTTTCTATTGCTGTGATAAAACATCATGGCCGAAAGCTACTTGCAGTGGAAAGAGTTTATTTCGCTTACATTTCTACAAAACAGTCTATCATCAAAGAGAATCAGGGCAGGAACTGAAGGCAGGAACTTGGACGTAGAAGCTATCTATGGAGGATGCTTCTTACTGGCTTGCTCCCCATGACTCGCTTGGTTTGCTTTCTTATAGAATCCAGGACCACATGCCAAGGGATGGCACCACACACAATGGACTGGGTTGTCCCACATCAATCATTAATTAAGAAAATGCCCCACAGGTCAATGGCCACTTTTCCAATTGAGGTTCCCTCTCTGAAATGATTCTAGCATGTGTCAAATTGACAAAAAGCTAACCACTACACATACACACACACACACACACACACACACACACACACACACACACACACCACTTAAAAATAAAATCTTAAAACAAAATAAAACTAGCCTCCATCAAGTACCAGAGGCCAAGAGCTGTTGCATCACAGTCCACAAATATTCCAGGCTTTATCTTGAGTCAGGTCCTGTCTTAGGCACCAGAGATCTAAGAAAAGGAATTTATCTTTTCAGTGGTTTTATTTAAACTCTCTTAAGACTCTCATTTCAGGAGGAGCCCAGCTGTATTCCCAGGAGAAATGCCACCAGCCAATTCCCACTAGGTTACACCCAATCGCATTTCCTCACAGCTGGCCAGTTTTTATAGATCCTGAGATAAAAACAGAGTTTCCCCTGGGTCTTTTGATCTTCAGTTTGAAGTCTCCTCTGTCATGTAAGACTGTGAGCCAACCCATTTGTTACAATTGTGTTAATCTGCCTTTTGTGATAGTTGTGTTGGCCCTTCTGGCCTTGAGAGGAGGAGGCACAGCATCCTGCGGCATGTCCACTGCAGTCCTTAGAGTCCCAGCAGTCTTTAAGTGCGGTTGCTGTCCCTGGCTCATCCTCAGCAAGACAGCACAAGCTGTGTTTGACACTTTTGTTCAACAATGAAGGTTCATGGAAAACTAATTCTGTTAACTCTCAAATTTCTTTTGCAGCCAAGAACTTAAGAAGGCATCTCTTCTGTAAAGCCAGTGCATTCGCATTCCTATTTTCCTTCAGGGACAAAGGAGGGAAGTAGAGTGGGCAAATGAATTCAGCTCACTGTTATTAGGCTGAGGATTACATTCCCTGTGGACCAGCAGGGCGTGGTTTTTATTCTGAGCCAATACTGACCTGGGTACCTGGGGAATAAGAGCGCATTTTTAAAATCAGCCCATGCAAAAATAAATAACGAGGAAAGAAAATGCTCTGTTCAAAAACAAAATCAACTGGTGATGCCATTCAGTGGTAGAGCTTAACCTGTACAAGACCCTTGGCTTCCCAACAACACACACATACATGTACACACACACACACACACACACACACATCACATCACATCACACACACACACCACACAAACATACATACACACACACCACATACATACACATACACACACACACAAATACATAATAGAGAGGCAAGAAAGAGACAGACAGAGAGAATGTGAAAGCTGGCGATGATGTTTTTGCTCAGTTGCCTCTTGACTCTCAGACTTTCTGGGCTTTCCCTTCTGTTTGTGTGCATAAGCGATGCAGACAATACAATGAACTTGACTGTTTCTCAAAAAAACCTTCTACCAAGATGGTCAAGATGTAGTTTACTGAAGGGCCAAAATTCCCTCATCAATTCTGAGTCTTCCCCCCTTTCCAGAGACCACACATTCCCAGTTTCCTGTGCTGGTCTGCTGCATTAGCATCTGACGGGCCTTCTTTGGAAGGAGCCACATTCTGGTGTGCGGTGCGGTGAATGTATTTCCTTACGAAACTTTCTCAGGTAATGCCAGTTCCTAGGAGATCTTGTGCTAATGTTTTTTTTTTTTTAAGTACATTATGTGTATGAGTATTTGCTTGCAGATATGTTTGTGTCTGGTACGTTCAGAAGTCAGAAGAGGCTATCAGCTCCTCAAGGATGAGAGTCACAGATGTTTGTAAACTGCCACATGGGTGCTGGGGATTGAACCTGGGTCCCCTGGAAGAGCAGCCAGAGAAATGAGCCATTTGAACCATCTCATGATAACATTTCTTAAAGTTCACATTTGCTTTCTCATTTTCCTTTCTTTTCTTTCTTTGCTCTTTAAAGGATATCTAAACCTGTTCCAAAGCTTGTCCCTTTCCTAGACATGTAGGAACGTAAACATTTTATAAACATTTTAACTTATTGACAGTCTCCATTTGTGAGTCTCTTTTCATAATAATGCAATTCAAGAGAAAGCAGACTCTATTACATACTTTCCAAGAGAGGGGGGGGAGAGGAAGAGAGAGAGAGAGAGAGAAGCCTGCATATCTAAGACAGTGGCACAGCCATAGGAACAGCCAATTTGAAATGTAAATTGGAGCTGATGGTGCACGCCTTTAATCCCAGCACTCGGGAGGCAGAGGCATGTGGATCTCTGCGAGTTCGAGGGTAGCCTGGTCTACAGAACGAGTCCAGGACAGCCAGGGAGGGCTCTGTTATACAGAGAAACCCCATCTAAAAAAAAAAAAAAGAAAAAGAAAAGAAAAGAAATGTAAGTTGGTTTACAGATAAAAAAATATCATATGGTTGATGGCAAAGTCACTTTCCAATCATCATTAGAGGGCTAATGGCTGTAGCTTAAATGTGATGATCTCAAACCAGGAAATCACTTCTTCTCCCGCCTTGATGGACAGGAGAGTTTTAGCAGAGCATTAGCAAGGGCTGTGATGTAATCCCACAGGGCTAGCCTGTGATCTAATCCCACAAGGCTGGCCTCTGATCGCCTAGCAGCCAGGGAACCTCATTGAACTTCTCCAGGGAGTCACTCTGTCCATCTGGGATACTAGAGGCTTCTTAGTGACACTGACTGGAAGAAGCACTTCCTTTTCCACAAGAAGAAACTTGCAATATTTTCATTGACTCTCTTTGGGAAGTAAGGGAAATGCTTCCTTCTTATTCCTTTTGTTGCACTGAGAATTGGTTGTGTGTGAATTTTATGCAAAGTAAATGAAATTAGTCTTGCACAACGGCCTACACAGGTGGGTGATCCTGTACATTTCACTACAATCAAAGTGCTTCTCTTTCTTCCTTTTATATTTTCCATTTTCCAATCTACACTTACAAATGTTGTCATTGGAGGAAAAAAAAAAAGATAACCTAAGCTTTTGGGCCTAATGTAGGTTTTTTATTTTTTTTTATTTTTTGTAATACCATTTAAAAGAAATGAAAACTCCATTGGCCTGACTTCTTTTGTCTGAATAAGAGCTTAAGCATAGTGCAAAAGGGTTGCATGTGCTGAAATGTTGCCCAAGGATATATGTTATTATTCCTTCCCCCTTGACCAGCAGGGTCTCCTTCTCTTTCCCTTTCAGCCTTTTGTTTGAACAGATGGGGTTGGGGGAGCCAGGGAAAGACAGGCATTCTGCTCTCATTAACTCTCCCCATACACAAACACAACCTGGGCTTCAGGGACCCAGAAAAGGGATAGCTCCTACTCCATTGCCATTGAGACCGCAAGTAGGAGACACAAAGAAAGCCACCGTGCTGAGGACACACATCACCATATCAATGAGACTGCTACCAGAGAGGATACATTTATGGATGGTTTTAGAAATACACTAAAAACAAAACAAAACAACCCACCCATGTATCCACCTAACATATGACACAGGCAATCACTATTTGAATAAAATACATCAGTCTGTATATCTTACTTAAATTTATTATTTTCAGACATTCCTTCATCATGTATAATGATATGAGTACAAATAATAGATCTGTGGAGAAAAATAAAGTTATTCTGTGAGCTATTAGGTTCTTTTACATTATGTAATAGAGTTGAAATTTCAAGGATAACAGCCAGAGTAATTCCAGCTCTTGTTACAATGCGATATAAAAATCATTATTGAAGTTTTCTGCATGAGTGATCTTGCCTATTGTAGAACTCCTGACTAAGAAAGAAAAAGTCATGAAAAGTTAAAAATATGGTCTGAATGTCGAAATCTCTCCCTTTACTAGCCTTCTGAAAGTCTAAGGATTCCAGGATATTTTGAAGGAAAAAGTCTAAGGATTCCAGGATTTTTTGAAGGAAAGACTAAGGAAGAAGTGAGAGTGTCCCTCCTGGCGCTTTAATTCAGGAACAGGCTCTCATCCCTCTGATTTGTGGTTTAGAGAATTGCTGGTCCTCTTGGTTTTCTCTGTCTATCCTCACTACTGGGATGAGGACCTTGGGGGGAAGCGCTTCTCATGGATTGGTGCACAGAAACTTCCAATGCCATGTGCCTGTATTCAGAAAGGCAAGGAGGAAAAGCACCCATCCCAGGAGAGGTGCATTTATGTTTCTACTACCTTCTAACATTAGAACACAGGTGCTGAGAAATGAGATGTTTCTAGGGTTTCAGAACAATGAAAGATCCCCTCTTCCCAACACACACAAAATGGACTGCTGCCTGGCCTCTTTCATTTTTAATTTTAAAATTGCATGTATTATTATTATTATTGTTATTATTATTATTATTATTATTATTATTATTATTATTATTATTATTACTGTGTGTGCGCGTGGATGAGTGTGCATGTTCACTAGAGCATACAGGTGGAAATCAGTCCAGCTTTCTGGAACAGCAATTCTCTTTCCTTCCACTAGGGGTTCCAGAGATTGAACTCTGGCTGTCAGGCTTGTACATCAGGCATTTTTACCACTGAGTCATCTCTCCAGCCTTGCCTGGCCTCTTCATTGTTGGGTCCCTATACAGAATTGGGATATTTGTCTCAAAGGACAAAGCTCTCCCAGAGGATGATCAATCCTTTGGAGTTCCATCAAGCATATCTTGGAGTTTGTTGTTATGTTCAGGGCAGGTTATTTAATGACATAATAAGTCCCCAGCTTGAATGTGTGATCAAAAGGGAACAAAAGACAATTTTTATCCTTTGTCAGCAATTGTTAACCATGAGCTCAAGACTCCACACACACACACAAGTGACCTACTAGAAGTGAAATGCTTTGACCTCAAGTGGTGATGCTAAACATGAGCCTTTCAGGCTTTGCCTGGATCATTTCCTTCTGATGCGAGAAGACATAGACTTTTCCTAGGAAAGCTGGGAGCAAGTCACATCTTCATTTCAACCCTCAGTTCAGACTAGCCAGCTGATGGCAGACTCTAAATTGGACAAAGAACTGCAAGGAAGAAAAGGCCAATGATAAGAGGCAGCTCATCTCGAGGGGAGGCAACTGGCAGGGTGTAGCAGGGTCAGTGTCGGACTCAGTCCTGTTTAATAATTTTATCACCTATCTGAGGGGAAAGGGAAATCACATAAAAATGGCACTGCAGATGGCTGCTCACCACAGAGGACTTTCAGAGCCCTGCAACAGCAGAGAAAGAATGACAAGGTTTGGCATCTAGGAATCGGGGTTAGAAAGGCTCAAAAGCTTGGGACTTGAGACTCCTAGGGTGATGCCTTCAGCCCAACAAGGTGTAGTTTGATGCAGGGATTTGAAAGTGCCTTGGCAAGGGTCTTTAATGCAGGCAAGCTTTGGGTCCTTCTTGCTGGGAGATATGCATTGTCTTAGGTGTTTTTCTTGCTGGGAGGCACACATTGTCTTAGGTGTTTGGACAGCAAGGCAAATATCTTTTTATACCCAGTAATTGTGAGACTGTATTGGTTGGTTTTTGTCTACTTGACCGAACCCAGACATCTCTGGGAAGATGAAATGGTAACTCAGAAAATGCTTCCATCACATTGGCCTGTGGACAAGACTGTGGAGGCATTTTCTTGATTGGATAGACGTGGGAGGTGCAGTGCACTGTGGGAAGTGCCACTCATGGGTAGGTGGTCCCGGATGGTGTAAGGAAGCAGGCTGAGCAGGCCCAGTTGAGTAAGCCCGTAAGCAGCACTCCTACATAGCCTTGCTGCTTTTCCTGCCTCCAGGTTCCTTTCTTGACTTCTCTCAGTGATGGAGTGTGAGCTGACAGTTGTAACCTGAGACAAACCTTTTCTTTCAAGTTGCCTTTGCCTTTGGCTATGGTGCTTCAACCCAGTAATAGAGACCCTAACTAAGATACTGTCATTAGAGCACTGAATGCAGTTGCAAAAAGACAACAAGGGGAGGGGCCCGGAAAGATGGGTCAGTAGTTACAAGCAAGTATTGATTTTGAAGAGGACCCCGGTTCAGTTCCAAGCACCTGTGCTGTGACTCACAACCATCTGTAACTCTAGCCCCAGGGCACCTGATGCCCTCTCTGACCTCCTGTGTACCCAGTGTGGAATTCGGTACACACACATCTATATGGCCAAAACACTCACACACATAAAAACTTAATTTAAAGACTTTCAAAATGACACAGGTAATTTGGGTTATAGTCTCTGGGTTCACAGAGGTGTTCTGAGAATCCCAGTTGGTGAATATTACAGTTCAGTGGGCCCCTCTGCGGGGATTCCAGGCTCTTGTGTTCTAGAACAAGGAACTGGATAAGGACACAAGGCCATAAGCAGTGGCAGGGGCAGGGGTAGGGGCTACTTATTAATGCATAATGCACTTACTGCCAAGGAGGAAGACGTGTGTCAGAACAGAGAAAGAGTTTAGTAGCATGCTTTTATGTCACACAGCAAAGGCTTTTGAGATCTTTTGTCAAGCACAGGATTTCTTGATCACCCTTTGTTTTTATAAGTACTTCTACATACAATTTCATGCATCACAGACTCCTTAGCATAATAAATCTTCACCCAGGGGAAGTGTGGTTTGGTTCCTTCCATGTCTACTTTGCCCAAATCCTCTCCTTAGGAATCGTGACTCACCACCCTGGTCTTTCTAGGACACCAGATTCCCAGTGTCCCATATCTGACTATTGCTACCCTGCTCTGAAAGAGTTTCTTCTTTATCCATTCACCAAAGAGAGGCTTTCAGCAACACACTAGACCCCTACCCTGTGCTCATTGCCCTGTGAGGCTTCCCTGTCTGTGATTGAGGATCCTGTCTCCCAAATAACAGATAGTTCCTTACATGGGTTTGGTCTGCTGTAAAGTGATCTACTCTCGAAAGGCCCAGCCATTCACTGTAAGCATTCTCTTTAGTTACCATATAACAATGATAGAAATAACACCCATCTCCTCATGTTGCTTTAGGGGTTAGAGGAAGTGGATGCAAGTGGCCCTGGCACCATAGCAGGGGACAGCCCAGAACTGCCACTTGCCTCCCAAAGAGTTCCCTTTAGGGACCTGTGCTTAGGTAAAGCCAGATCATTAACTTTGCCAGAGAAAGGAATTTTGAGATGGGCCACCACAAAGCAGAGTCAGGCTTATTAAAAGACAGTTTTAACATCGCTCTTAAACACAGAGGTTAGAGGAAGTGTTGGGGAGGACAGTAGGGTGAGAGCTTGGGTGTGTGTGGGCTTCTCAAGGGTGCTGAGAATCAAACTCAGGTCCTCTGCAAGAGCAGTAAAAGCTCTTAACTGCTGAGTCATTTCTGCAGCTCCTGCTTTTGTGTCCTGTTTTTTTTTATTGCGTTTTTTAGACAATGTCTCCTGTATCCCTGGCTGACTACAAATTCACCATTTAGTTGAGGATGACCTTGAACTTCTGACCTTCCTGCTTCTGAATGCTGAGATTACAGGCACACACCATCATGCCCTACTTGTTGCCAAAATTTTAAGCCAAGAGCTTGGGTTCCAGGGAGCACCGTGGGCTGGCTACACTTGCCTGCCTATCCTTGACGCGTCGATTAAAGAGGCAGGTAACAGAATTGGAGAGGATTTGTTCAGTATGGGCAAATAACGGGATTCAGTGTGCCCAAGCCTACCTTCAGGTGGACCTGACAGGGGCTTAGGTTTCAATGGAGGACAAGAGGTATGTATAACTAAGTAGTCCTGATCAAGGTGTGCCCCCCCCCCCAACACTGACCCATATTGCTAGGCGGTCTGAAGTTGATAGACAGCTAAGCTATTAATTGCTGAGGCAGAAGGCTTGCCTTCAAGAATGTTAGCCTCATTTGGTGAAGTGAGGGGGGTTGGGGGAATCCTGAAGGTTTCACTCTTCCTGGAGTTCAAGGTGACTTATGGCGAAGGAGTTCGGGCATTAAGCTCAGTGGTAGCCTGGGAGCGCAAAGCTTCGGCTCTGAAAGGAAATAAGTTGGAGGCCATCAGAAAAGGCTAAAAACAACAGCTTATCTCTGTGACGTCAGGCTACGCACAGGCACAAAATGAAAGCAGAGATGCCAGGCTTCCGTCCTGCTTCTAGTTGCCACGCAGGAATGAATCGAGTCAGAGTTTTTGCAAAACCAGCATCCCAAAGTGTCTGGAGGTTTCAAGACGTCCGGCTTACCCAACTTCCCAAACCTAAAGTTCCTCTCACAGAAGCCCCTCAGAAGAAGTGTTTGCCGAGAGAGTTCAGACAAATCAAGGATCCCTTAAGGAAAGGGTAGTCTGGGGTCTGGAAACATGATCTGATCTATGCACTCTGCCCTCTGTTGGAGAGAGAAGGAAGTGCAGGCGGCTTTGACTTTAAAGGAGGAACCTGGAGCTGGCTGCGTAGGTGAACTGAATGGCAGCTAGCTCAGCCACCTAGAGGTGCTGGAAGGAGGCTCCAAAGTGCAGTCCTCACTGGACCTCACCTCTGCCTCCTGCTCCGCAGTCCACATCTGTCCTGGGACAGGCACACAGACTGTGTAATCAGGCTCAGCTGGTAATCAGGGAACTGCCAAACAGACGCGAGACTAAATTATCTCCCTTTCCCAGGCAAAGTGGCCTTGCAGATGAGGGTTAAAACCAGACATGGTAGAAAAAAACAAAGGAAGGAGAGTGGCAGCTGCTAAGGAACACCTGGCCAGTGGCCGGCTCCCAACTGTCTGCATTCACCCACAAAGCCTCTGAAGCCAGGGTAGGTTAACCAGGAGTAGGGGGATTCAAACCAATGGCATTTGGTGCCAGAATCATTGTTACAGAAAGAGTAACCTAGACCCACAGTTGCAAGAGAGGAGGGCAGAATCAATTTCCTGCAAATGGTCAGCTTCGTAAATGTGCATGACAACATGCCTCCGTTTCCTCTTTTATTGACTGAGGGGGATGTGCTCCCACTTTCAAGACACAGATGGCAATAGCTTTACCCCCACCTTTCCTAGGATGAGTCCATTTCTATTCCTGTACTTGTGACATTGGGGTCTGCAGAAGGGACTTTGCAGTTGTGGCTAGAAGCTTCCGAGCTTCACAAGCTGTGTGAAAAATGCTTGGAAGAAGAAAGGAAATAGGAAATACAGAGGTTATGTAGAAGAGGGACAGCTCAGATGCTTAGAGGGAGACATGCCTGCTCTATTCAGCAAGTGACTATGGAGGGTTCTGTGGCAGGCGCGGTGCTGGGCACTGGGCACATAGTGTTGAACAAGAACGACCCGAGTGTGCTATGCTAGTCCTTAGGGGCGAATGAACATTGAACAAATGCTCATACAGGACAATGTAAAACTTCTCATGTTAAGTACTATGAAGACAGACAGGATGGGAGTAACCTCTGGCAGTGGACTTGAGCCGGCCAGGGAAGGCCCGTGAGAAGGTGGTAACTGTGCTGAGCTAACCAGTCCTGCAGAGAGGAGACCATGAGTGTCCCACCAGCTGGGGGAGCATGGCAGCTGCCGGTGGCCAGGGCTCCTTCTTCATTCTTTCAGTGTGTGGCTCAGCCTTGGTCACACTATCTACCCTAGCTTATGACACTGGGGCTTGAAGCAACTGAATATGGGATTGGAAAAAAAAAAAAGCCCAAAGTAAAAGGTTTCTGAACACATGGTGAGCAAAATCAGACTCAAAAGCAAGCACAAGGTGTGCCTGGGCGTGCCTGCCCCTCTTGCACCATGGGGCATCACTTTGCACGGCAACTGTGCTGTCAAGCCAAGTGAGGCCAACGCAGTCTGCCTGAAAAGACCTCAGCTCAGATTCCAGGTGGCCGTGTGTTACAGACTCCCATGGTTTTGCTACATGGACAATGTTTTCTGCCCTTCAAGAAACAACATGTTTTAATTGTGTAAGCAGACTTTGAGTATTTTCTTACAGTGTTTCATCAGCTTGCAAGTATCCAATGGGGTTATGTTTGGTTTGTATTGTGTTAGAGTATTTAATTAAAGAAAACTGTTTCAATTGCTGGCTTGAGTATCACTTAAAAAAAAATCACTGAGTTTTGGCTTTGGATTAGGACAGAATTTCCAACAACTTCAGAAATGACCCTAAACATAATTCTGCCGTTTTGTGCTTGGCTGTTTGTGCAAAGCACCAGCCTCCCCATTGAAGATTTTAATATAAGAACACAGGTCAACTCTGACAAACAAATGTTCTGTGTCCTTCAGTGTCAACTATTCAGATGTTCTTTATAAAAAGGGATATCTCATCAGCACGCAAATACATATTTGCCTTTAATACATGACAAAATTACATGTATGCTGGTTGTTTAAAAACATATTTCTTTATGATCTGTTATCAGTAAATATTTTGATTTGTATTCCTATTTTATATACCAGTGTATCTGGAGTCATGGAAACTTTTCTCAGGCAAAAGAGATTGAAAGTGAAAAAGCTTAGGGAGCCTGATTACACCATTCTATAGTGTTTACAGCGAGGAGGTAGGGGCTGGATGCAGGCCCTCTCTGGTCAGTCGGACCATAGGGTGCCACCCCAGCCATGTGACAAGGCTACACTGGCTTCTGAGTGCTGGGTGACTTGTTTCTAGGAATTATGATAGCAGTTGCTGACAGATACAGTTGGCAGGTGCCACGGGACAAGTCCTGCCCAGGCTGCTCAGTCTGATCCAGGCCACTTCTACCTGGTTCTTACTGGCCAGATAGCTCAATGAAACCTTCTGCTGAAGGACAAGTTTGTCACCCTACTCAGGAATAAAAAGTTCTGACTCCTCCCACAAATAGTAGCAGGATAGTATGGTATACTCAGGGGTTTTAAAGCTTTTCTCACATGCTACTACTTTTGCCAATGAGTACTGACAATAGATTATAAAGACATTTATTTTAAACAATTGGTTGCTGTATATGCAAGTGTGTCCTTTATTAAAGACACCAGCAAATTTGCATAGGGATAAGATGGGCCAGCTTATTCTTACATGAAGAATTAAATCTTGGTTAATATACTGGAGATCATACAGCAGGGTGTGAGTAAGCTGCTGGTGATTGGCTCATGTCTTTTCCATTTGTCAGGCTAGGTCTTGTGTCCATTGACCTGTACTGAGAAGAGCTAGCCTTGGTCACAATGCCCTGCAGTCAGACCTCAGCATGACACATGGAAGCTTCTATTCATATTATGTCTCTAAACTTTCCATGGAGCAAATAAAGTCACCAATGGGACAGGAGTGTATGTTCCACCCTCAGTGGGAAGGGGAGGGGATGAATTTTTGCTTCACAGTAAAATCCCAATGATCACACAATCCATGTGAGCATCCCAGTCTGGAGCAGGTATCTGAACTGCCTACTATTTCCTTCTTGTTCTTCCTTAGCATTTCTTTCTGGAAATGTCAGCTTGTCTCAGAATGTGCTATGAAGAACGAAGGGAATCAATTTTGTCCACTGTTGAGCCTGAGTGATAAGTGGAAATGAATGTGCCTGAGTCCCAAGTGGGAGATGAAACTCAGGGGACCATTTTCTAAGAATTCCTGTTCAAGAGCCCTCGTCCTCAGGGCTTTTCCTTCCATCACTTCCCTCCGTTGGCTCTAGGGATGAGTACAGGGTTCAATTTCAGAAGAAAACAGTTTCCTTGAAGTGTGTGCAATGTGTCAGATGACAGCATATGTCAATACAATGTGCAACGTGCCAAGGTGACTCTGGGCTCCCAGCAGCAGCTGTGTGGGCATCACCAAAGCAGGGAGCATGGCATGTCCCTGCCCACACCTTACCACTCCTGAGAGACATGTCTGCCAAAGCCAGATGCTCCAAAAACTCAACTTGCGAATCCTCGGGACCCTCTGGCCCAGATGACCTCTCAGGTCTCTTGCTGTAAGAACCAGCTACCACCTACCCCAAACCACATCAACCTCACTAGAAGAAAGGCTGGAGCTGTACTTTCCCCTGAGGTAGGACCCCTGGCTGAAGAAGGCCTGGGTCCATTCTCCTTTGCTTGTTCTTTTTACATGCAAATCCAGATTTTGGGGGGTGGGGGGGGGGGGTGATAGGCAAATGTGAATATATCTTCAATTCCTGAACATTGAGTCTAGGTCACAAATCTTTGGTGTTATGGAACAAGAAAAAAATGATCTTGCTTGAGAAGGTAAAAGGGACGGAGGGAGGGAGGGAGGGAGATGAAAGAACTTACTGGCTCACATATTCAAATATTCAACTCCAGGAAGTAAGAACAGGGTTTGCTGAACTAGAGATGACTGAAACAAGACTATAAATTTCTCTCTTCCTCTCTGTTTCTATTGAGTATGGGTCTCATGAAGTCCCCTGAAGAGGCTAGTGTCTGCTCTGGACTACTGGTCTTTAATAAGCAGAGGAGAGTTTCCTCTATCTTGCTAGTTAAAAACTTCAAAAAGTTACATATTGAGAAAAATATCTTTTATTCTATAAACCACCTTAGCAGCATTGGGTTTTTTTTAATTGTTTTTTTATTTTGTGAATTTCACATCATGCACCCTGTTCCCTCTCATCTTCTACCTCCTCTCAGACTTACCTTCCACCCTTGAAACCTCTCCCAACATTAAAAAAAAAAACCAAAAAAAAACAAAAACAAAAAAACACCTCTCATTATAGAAACAGTAGTGTATATCAATGTGTCCCACAATATTCCATTTATTCCACACTTTTTTTGCTTGCAAAAGTTCATTATAATAATTCCTTGGTCTGGTATGAGGCCTCTGGCTTCAACTTTGTCAATACTGAAACCTTACTGTGACTCCTCTCAGACACACTGTTGTTTTCCTATGTCATGGAGATCCTGTAGTTTTGGGTCTGTGGAACTGGCTTCTTCATATACTCCAGCAGTTCATCCAAGTTGAACTTTGAGTTGGCCACACCAACATACACCCCTGATTCTGGGCCTGCAAACCCCACATCCAGGGCCAGCTGTACTGTGCTGCCCAGGCAAGGTGTAGTGCCTGCTCTTCTGAGTGCTGTAGCATGTGAGGGGCAGGGACAGCTCTCCAGCTCTTATGATGCCATTGGGGCCAGATTTCCTGTCTACCACTGGCAGTGAGGGCAAAAGGGAGGGGAGGGGATCTCTCCCTTGCCAACAGCACCACCAAGCACACAAAAGACAGGGCTGGTTCTCCCACACTCACACCCTCTGGGGTGGCTCACCCACATCCTCCATATCCAGGTACTATGCTGTCCAGGTGAGGACCAAGGCCTCCTTAGCAACACTGTTAGCAGCCAATCACTTTCCCTCATATCCATTCACTTACTCATTCATTAATACACTCATTTTGCAGCACTGAGCATCAAACCAGAGGCGACATCCTTGCTGGGCAAGCAGCCTGCCATTGAATTACATCTCTAGCAGTCAACTATTCAAATACTTGTGTGATTCTACTTCTCAGCCTTCCATTCTGCTACATTGATGTATGTGTTTAGGTGTATGTAAATGTAATTCTGTCTTCATTGATATAACTTTGTAATGTCTTGAGATCAAGGTGGATAACTCCTTAAGCAAAGAAGTTCTTTCTTTGAAACTTTTAAACTATTCTTAGCCCTTTATATTTTGAGACAAATTTTAAAATTAATTTGAAAGTTTGTATCAAGATAACTCTTGAAATTTTCGTTAACATTAAATTGAAGCTATACCTCAACTGGTTATTCGTTCATTTATTTATTGTGTGGGTGAGTGGGTGGGTGGGTGATTAGGCTCCAAAGGAGGTCAGAGAACAACTTGCAGAAGTTAGTTCTCTCCTTCTACCACATGAATCCTGGGTTAGGGTTTCTATTGCTGCAATGAAACACCATGACCAAAACACAAGTTGAGGAGGAAAGGGTTTGCTGAGCTTACACTTCCACATTGTTTTTCATTGCCACAGGAAGTTAGGACAGGAACTCAAACAGGGCAGGATCCTGGAGGCAAGAGCTAATGCAGAGGCCTTGGAGAGGTGCTGCTTACTGGCTTGTTTTTTCATGGCTTGCTCAGTCAGCCTGCTTTCTTCTAGAACCTATGGACGACCAGACCAGGGATGGTACCACCCACCATAGGCTGAGCCCTCCCACATTGATCACTGTAAAAAAAAAATTAATTAAGTTACTTACTAGTATTTATATTATGGTTAATTGATTGGAGGTCGTTAATCTTTAACCATCCATCATAAATGAGTACACAGACACCACGTGGATTTTTACAAGCCTTGGGCTGAATTGTGCAATCATAGCCCATCTAAGCTAGCTTGTAATTCTATTACCCAAATATGACCCCACATATACTTACGTCCCCTTGGACTGCCATTCTCCACCATATGCTGATGTTCCTGGCCATGTGGAATGAGGTTATTTTTTCTAACCCATGACGTGTGTCTTCTTCTTCCTGCTCCTGGCTGGAATGAATTAATCCTCTGTCTAAAGTGCAGGCTTCCTGTTCTAATCTCAGGAAGTCCCACCTTTCTCTGTTTTTGCCCAGTCTCAGGCCTTGGCATTTTATTTAACCAATCAGAGTCAATGTAAGTAGCAGACAGAAAGCAGGACCAATTAATTAACATTTAGAATGCTTAACACTACACCATCAGATCACTAATTGAGAAAATGCCTTAGAGCTGGATCCTGTGGAGGCATTTCCCAGCTGAGGCTCCTTCCTCTCTGATGACTCCAGCTTGTGTCAAATTGACACATAAAACCAGCCAGTAGACTGGAGATTAAACTTGCCTTCAGGCTTAGTGTCCATGAAATGTTGTTACCCACTGAACCATCTTGCTCACCCCTAGAGATCAATTTGGAAAGGAATTAAATCTTAATATTTAGTTTCCAGTGTATGACCATGGAGTGTTTCTTCCTTGGTTTACATAGCTTCTCATTGCGATACAGAGTAAATGGTACAGCATAATAGCACTATTACAGTTTCTTCCAAGTAACTCCTGAGGTTATTTTTTTTCTATATAGACAATCATGTCATCTACAAATGGGGACAATTTTATTGTACCTTTTAAATCTATATATATATTTATATTTCTTTTTCTTGGCATACGACACTGTCTAGACTTCCAGTATGATGTTCAATAAAAATAGTGAATACAGCAGATTAGCAGATTCCCTTACACCAACTGCCTAAGAGTTGCACTATAAGAAGCTGCAGCTTCCCTTTCCTCTCACCTTTGCCATCTGCTCCACAGCACCATTTGTGAGTGCATCCAAGAGCTCACCGCCTGGAACATGGCACCTAGTCTGGTGGCAAGATGCCAAGTGCCAAGATCATCGGAGAAAGAGATGACTCCTTTAATACCTTTTTCAGTGAGATGGGCATAGATAACAGATGCCCAGGGCAGTGTTCATAGTTCAGGACCCCCTAGTCATTGATGAAGTTCACACTGGTACCTATGCCAGCTCTACCATCCTGAACATCTCATCACAGGCAAGGAGGATGCTGACAATAACGACCTGTTGTCCTCTGCCCCATTGGCTTGAAACTGGCTTGCAAAGTTTCTAGCCAGAAGCATTCTTACATCTGCTCCTTTACACATCACCTTCTCTGGTTTTCTTCACTAATTGTTATATCACCTCTTTCCAGAAGCTTATTGTAAGCCTTCCTGTTTCCTTTTTTCCCTTTCCCTGGTGGGGTTTGTTAAACTGCTTGGGTTTGTAGACTCATGGTTTCAATCCAATGTGGAAATTGTTTAGCTATTTATTTCTTTAAACATTGTATCTGATCCTCCCTTCTCTACTCCTTCAGAGACTGGGATTGTTTGTGCCCCAGCTTACTTTATTGTGTCTCACAGATGAACAAAGCTTGGATTGTCTGTATGTCCTTCTTTCCTCTTCTTTCTTTTCTTTTCCTTTCTTTTGCCTTCCTTCCTTCCTAATTCCTTTCTTTCCCATCCTTTCTTTTTCTTTATCCTTATTACTTTCCTGTACCCACCCTTCCTTTCTTTTCTATTTTAGACCCATTTTTCATTGTTCTTTCCTGTACCTGGTTGTTCTCCACCAATGTCTAATCTACTTTTATTTCTAGGTATTTTATTTGTCATGGTTAAAAGTTCCATTTTGTTTTTGCTAGGTGAGGGCATATTACTTGTTACTTCAGCACTTAATTTGACTCATTCCAGTAGCACCTCCACCCACTCCCCTTCTTAGTTAAGACAGTCGACAGTGTTTACAGACATTGCCATACTTTAATAAGGCCAACACAGTTCTCGGAAAGAGCCCACCAAAGGCGATGACATTTGCAATGTCCGACATGGGTCACCTAGCTTGTTAGTTTTGTCACCTTCGGAAAATCTTTTAACTTTTGAGTTTATAGATTCATCTAGGAATTGATATATGAGAATAAGATTAGCTAACTGTGTAGGAATTTGCTGGATTCACAAACACGTTGGGGAGGTATGTGAAACCCAAGACCCATTCTCCAAGTTCTCCACCCCCACCACTTTGGAAGTAGGCTTTAGTTGTGAGTCAGAGGGAAGATTAGGAGTCCCTTGGCCTTCAGAAGGAGGGTCAGAGGAATGTTTCTGGATACTGTGAACCCAAGTCACACATTGCAAGATACAGTGGCTATTCTTGGAACCTTGCTGAGATGATGGAGTGGGGATATTAAGAGCCCACAGGTGGCAGAGGCCATGTCCCATGTCCCAGAACACCAGAAAGACTTGCCTCACGCTTCACTTGCTATATGTCCACATGTGCCTATGTACCTGGAAACCAAATCACAGAACGGACTCTCAAAGAAGCTTGAACACCTTGGCTCCACAAGCCTGGTTGTCTACTGAAGATAATAATCAGGGAATTTTGAGACAGGGTTGGAAGTTTGCTACCACAGGAAATCAGAAATAGAAATCAAAGACTAAACCAGAATATAACTCAGGAAAGAAAAAGTAGGTGTACCCCTAGATATTTCTCTGGGAACAGCTAAAGTATAAACTGGGAAGAACACTATCCCAGATAGTGTTCTTCCCAGTTTATACTTAACCCACAGTCTGTCAGATAAGAAAAGAGAAAGCTAGAAAGGGCAAGTGGCTAGACAACTGGGATAGAGATGGAGGCTCATGTGCAAGAGCGAAGTGTGCTACTTATCCAGGCTGTGTGAGCAGGAGTAAGACCTCTGCTACTCTATTTACCAAAGCCCTGGGTAGTGTCCACAGAGAGTGAACCTCACTGACCACACTGCAAATTCTGTATCAGTCTTGCCTAGAGTCTCTCCAGTGATGGTTTTAGATTGAGTAATCCCTTCTTGTGCTCTGTAAAACATTTACTGCACCCCTACATCCACCCACTCCAGCAGCACCTCCACCAACTCCCCTCTCTAGTTAAGACAATCAACAGTGTTTACAAACGTTGCCAAAGATTTCCAGGGGGAAAGGGGAGAGCAAAATCGCTCCTGAGTGAGAAGCTCTGACAGAGCCGGCTGGCTTTAAATCCCAAAGTGGTAACATTTGTAGCAATTCCCAGGGCTAGGGCTCAGTGTGAAATGGAGAGAGATCTACAGTAAAAAATCCAATGTAGGTAAAACAGCCCACGCAGTTCCCGGGAACACAACCCTGAGATCAGCCAGCTCCGTCACCGGTCTGGAGAGGAGCTCTGGCCAGAGATCTAGTCCAGGAGCGGATCCAGCCCACGGCTCCAGCCACAGACCAGCGGCCCCACCTGTCTGCCTGATATCCAGCCTGCACTCGAGCCGCACCACAAGAGCAAAGGTAAGTGAGATTATTTTTTTCCGGAGTTTCCAACATGGTGGCACAGTGTGCACTGTAACGGAGAGGCAGAGACCTAACCCAATCACAGCAAAGCAATTAGGAGCCAAGACTGCCTGCAAACAGAGCCGCGACAGTGTGTTCTCCACAAATACTGGAGGGGGTGGGTCACTCACCCCAGCACCCAAGCATCTGAGGCAGTCAGCAACAGGCGCACTGAGACCAGCATCTGTGGTGGGTGGAGTTCCCTGTGTGCATAGTCAGCCTAGCTGGGGAGCCAGAACGACTGGGTCAGTGAGAGGAGAACACAGACCCAACCACAGCTCTACCTGCCTTTCTGAGGAGACCTGTCAGCTCCCAGGTCCTCAGAGGATAGCCCTCTCCCCACTCCAATCCCCTCTATATTGGTCCAATTGGGTCACAAGCAGTTGAGGAGAGCAGCAGCCACCCTCCTCTCCGAGAGCCAGTCAGTCTATTACAGGAATCTGCCCGCCATCTGGAGGTAAACACCAGGATCTCAGGATCAGCCAACCCCCAGGGCAGGGAGTTTTCCTGAGAACCAAGGTCAGGTAACAAAAGAAACAAACAGATAACACCTGGGTCCATCTGATGACAAAAGGTCAGCGCAAGAACATGGTAAAAAAAAACCAAAACAATAGGATGTCTCCAGATCCTAGCAATAATGCTACAGACAACTCTGGACAGCTGAACCCAATTGAAGCAAAGGAAAATGACCTTAATCCTATGCTTATACTAATAATAGAAGGCCTAAGGGAGGAAATCAAATACCTCAGAGAGCAACAACAAAGTACTGCAAAGGAGGTGATAGAAATGAATAAAGCACTTAAAGGAATGGAAGACCTGAAAAGGGAAGTTGAAGCAATGAAGAAAATCCAATCTGAGACATCCATAGAACTGGAAAACCTTAAGAAAAGAATCGGAACTACAGACACTAGCATCACCAACAGAATACAAGAGATGGAAGAAAGAATTTCAGGCTCAGAGGATAAAATTGAAGAAATGGATACCTCTGTCAAAGAAAATGTCAAATCTAAAAAAGTCCTGACACAAAACCTTCAGGAAATCAAGGACACAATGAAAAGACGGAATCTCAGAATAATAGGAATAGAAGAAAGAGAAGAGTCCCACCTCCATGGACCAGAAAATATTTTCAACAAAATCATTGAAGAGAATTTCCCAAATCTAAAAAAAGAGATGCCTATAACTGTACAAGAAGCTTACAGAACCCCAAATAGATTAGACCAGAAAAGAAAATCTTCCCGCCACATAATAATCAAAGCACTAAATGTACAGAACAAAGAAAGAATTTTAAAAGCTGCTAGGGAAAAGGGTCAAGTAACATATAATGGCAAACCTATCAGAATCACACCTGACTTTTCTTCAGAGACTCTAAAAGCCAGAAGGGCCTGGACAGACGTCTTGCAGACCCTAAAAAAACACAAATGCCAGGCCAGACTACTATTCCCTGCAAAATTGTCAATCAACATAGATGGAGAAAACAAGATATTCCATGACAAAGCTAAATTCAAACAATATCTATACACAAATCCAGCTCTACAGAAGATGTTAGAAGGAAAACTCCAACCCAAAGAGGTTAACTACACACAAGAAAGCACAGGAAGCAAATAGCATGCCTGCAGCAAAAACAAAAGAAAAGAAGCTCACACACTATTTCTACCAACATCAAGATGGCAGGAAGTAACAATCACTGGTCATTAATATCTCTCAACATCAATGGACTCAATTCCCCAATAAAAAGGCATAGGCTAGCAGAATGGATGCGAAAACAGAATCCCGCATTCTACTGCTTACAAGAAACACACCTCAGCAAAAAAGATAGACATTATCTCCAAGTAAAGGGCTGGAAAAAGATATACCAAGCAAATGGACCCAAGAAAAAAGCTGGAGTAGCAATTCTAGTATGCAACAAATTGGATTTTCAATCAACATTAATCAAAAGAGATGGGGAAGGACACTATATACTCATCAAAGGAAAAATCCACCAAGATGAAATTTCAATACTAAACATCTATGCCCCAAATATAAGACCACCCACATTCATTAAAAAAACACTACTGCCGGGCGGTGGTGGCACACGCCTTTAATCCCAGCACTTGGGAGGTAGAGGCAGGCGGATCTTT